>JAVYIG010013992.1:0-43993 GCA_035222895.1 Strongylocentrotus droebachiensis
CCTTGGACGACCAGATAGCCAGGAAGTGAATCGGAAATGGACTGTTCTTCAGAGGCAGGGACCTCGATAGAGCCTGAGAGGAGTGAAGTAAAAAGAAGTAAATATGATGGACAAGAAACCTTCTATTTAGAGCTAGAAGAGTTTTATCTCTTTGAGCAGATATATGGGTTAACACTCTTCTGCCTCTTGGCAAATTAAATATTCTTTTGAAAGAATTTACTATTTTTTATGTATCACTTTTCAATACCTTAAAAACTACTGTATTCTATTTTGGTGTTTTTCTAGCGATAGTATGTTTCAAGCAACAACAACAAAAGTGTAGACTGATTCAAAACAATACAGTAAACAAAAAAAAAGTAATTATTTCCTTTAAAACAAAGATGTATATTTATGAGATTCAAATCTACCTCCATCTGGTATCTCCAAAACAAGGTATCCTGTCTCCTGTCCATTCTGATCAACTGCACGGTCCAAAGAGCCATTTACCAGAATGCCCAGCTGAACAGAAGATGCTAAAGTAAAGAGAAAAGATAAGAAATAGTATTAGATGTATGCCTACATAAAACATCTAACATGGATAAGAATGGAGTCCAAGTGACAGACCAAGGATTTTCTTACAGCCATAAGGATTTTATAGGTTCAAAATCTATGACAGGCAAAATAGAAAAGCTATTAAGATTTGTCATAGGGGGTACAGTTTACGCTGTTGTGCAGGATACAGAGATGTTGTGCCTTCATACTCCTCCCCCTTCTCCCCCCCCCCCCCCCCCCCCTCCTCGCCCCTCCAGCAAATGTGGCCCTCTGCGTCATTCCAAAGCAACATCACAAATTACTTTTTCCAAGAAGGGTATTGCCAATGTATGTACCCAATTTGGAGCTTCTAATCTCAGTAGTTCAAGCTCGAGTCGAGCAGTCAATTAGCTCGTACAAGATGAAATATTGAGAAAAAAATATTGCCTTTTCGTCCTGAATTTCATAATCCCTCCATTCCTTTTTAACTTCTCTTAAAAGCACATTTTTACCTAAAGATGTTAACATCTCATCCTTATATTTCTCTGAGAATATTAGAAAGATTTTGAATTGTTTCAAATTGCAAACATTATGACATGTGTATTATCATCATAAATGTTATTATTATCATTAATATTATAATTGTTTTCATAATTGTCATTATCATGATTACTATTATTATCATCATTATGGTTATTATTAATATCATCAACATTAACATCATCATTACGTATCATCATTGCGTTATCATAATCATTATCATCATTATACTTTAAGCATTTAATCATCATTACACTTGTGAATAGAAATAACTTCTTGGAACAGTATAACAAGTGCACACTGGCTTCCAAAAAATTAGCCATTATTACAGTACATCAAGGAACACTTACTTCTATTGTCTGCCGATTCCCACTGGAAACCGCTGGCAGCATATCCAAGTTTGGTAATAATAACACCGAGGCGCTCAGTGGCTGACAGCGGCACTGCCACTGTCACGGAGCCCGAGTCGGCTGGGGTTGAAAACTGGTAGCTCTCGTTGCCCGACACCACCAACACCATCGCCCCATACAGCTCGTCGTCAAGAGTGTCGGTTACCGCGATGGAGAGGGTGATGAGTGGTATGTCGCAGGTAGACCCTGTCCAGTCTCCATCGCATATGCAGGTCAAAGACTTGGTGCATTTCTGTTAAGTATCACGTAGGATAAGAAGAAATGTATAAATGTTCATCTAAGCAATAAGCATACATATCCCATATGTATGCTTAGACAGTCTACGGCCTAGACAGAGATAGCCGTCTGGTATTAGTGGAGCCAGCTACGGGACATATACGTGCCTGCTGCGCAAATTAAACTTCGGTCCATGTTCTCGCTAAACGTAAACGAAACCATTACTGATATGGATGACTGTATATCACGGGCTCAGTGAAGCTACATGCACCACGATATGTAAATGACATAGACCAGTGTCGTTTCTCCTTTTCAGCATACATATGACAAATTTTGGAATTTAGAGGGCCTGTCATAATTGCGAAATGAATTTTTAATGAATCACTTTTTGTTTCATAGAAAAGGATAGGCCTAGTTAGAGTAAAATGATACATTTAGTTGTTTTGTTTTGTTTTGACAGTTTCCAACTACTACTACTACTACTACTACTACTACTACTACTGCTACTACTACAACCTGTACTACTAAAGAAGTTGGAAGGAATACCGACCCTTTCCCGTTTTCAAATCTTAGAACCGAAAAACCCTGTAAAATTTAAGTACCTTCTTTTCTTTTTCTCCTCGTCAGTGATTATCTTTTATTAAATTAACATATCCTTTCTTTCCGCTTACTTAGGAAATGTGCCCCCCCCCCCCCCCCCCAACTTCCAGAATCTGGGCACGCCTCGACTAGTGTCATTAGAAGAAACAAAAACGAAATCTTGAGTGACAGTTTTTGCCAATCCTATAAACTCACCCCGTTTCCTGAGCACGGTATACCCGGTGTAGCAGTCGGGCACAAGTTCAATGAATAAGCGTCCTCGACTGCTGTACAGCTGTAGTCAAAGCACACCTGTGAGGAAAAACATGGGATTCAATATTCCAAACTTGTTTTGTTTAAGAATAATGCTAATGTTTAAAATGTCATTAGTAAAAGTTTGTAAAGTTACACAAATAAAATGAAATCTTAAGGTAACTTCGAGGAAAACATAGAATATTCCAACTCACATACGATGTAGAACAAAAAAATATATATATATATCATTTGAAATAGGGGTCAATTAAGGATTATTCCAATTAAAAACGTTGTGAAAGATAATGAGTGTATCACAATAATTGCTGAAAAGGTTTCAGATAGAAGGTGAAATGACACCTTTTTTTCTTCTTCCCCCAATAAAAATATTTTTCTAGTTCTGGAATAGAGAACAACATCCCCCTCCCCCAACAAAAATATATAATCCTTGCCCTACTTTAGGCATCCCCCACATACACACACGCGCGCAATAACCCATCGCCCACACATCCAGGCACATACACACACAACACAAACAAACATGCTTTTAATATAGTGCCGCCACATATGACTGGTGATATTCTAAACTGAGAAAGAAACCAAAAGTTTTCATTGAAAACAATAGCTTTCCTCTCTAATCCCATCCATCACCTGTTCAGTAAAACTAGCGCTCTACAAACTCCACTTACCTGTCCTTCGCTACATTTCGTTCCATCCATAACATCACCGAGACCGCTGAAGTCTAACTGAGCATAATCTGACACCCACAAGGCTCTGTAATAGCACAAAAGCGAACTAAATTGTACTATCATGAACTAAACATACTACAAAAATGTCAAGAAGGCCTTTAATGATTCAATATAGGACGGAAGAACACAACGTGGTTAATCATGATCTTTGTGATGGCGATGAAGAATCCAACATGATACAAATGAAAGGAAGTGAGGAATTCTCTTGTATAATAATCTACGAACATAATTATGTTACGCCTTAATTTCCGTAGAGAAGGCAATTTTTGTAGTTCCAGATCAAAATAATGAATTTGATTGTGTATAAATACGTACTTTTTGAAAAGAAATGTACACAGCCGTGCTATGTACTCTTGTATGAATAATTAATCTACAAACAACTGTTACCACGTTTGCTGGTTTCAAATATTTCTCCCTCCCCCCCCCCCTTCCCTCTCCCCTTCCCCCTAACTTTTCTTGACAATGCTGGGAACGATATGCCAACTAAATACAGTTATTGTGGGGCTTAACAGTTTCAATTAAGATCAATGAAAAGTTAGTTTGAGAATATCAGATAAAGAAGATAAATGTGTGATGAAAATAAAGAAAAAGTAAGATAACGAAGATGAGTGACACGGAGAATGATGACATTGACTTACGAGCAGGATCCATCCGAAGTCTCGTCAAGCGTCTCGAACCCGAACCCATCTAGTTGAGTTGCATTCGCGCATTTGAGAGCTCCACATAATGCGTCCCTGGAAAAAAAGACAGGTTACAATAGTTATCACCATGATCATCATCATCATTATTAGCAGCAGCGGCAGAATCAACAACAGCATCATCACCATCATCATCTCCATCAACATCACCACCATCATCATCAGCAGCACCATCATCAACAAAAACAACAACATCGTCGTCGTTGTCAGCATCATCATCTTCTTCATTACCATTATCACTATCATTATTTTATTTAAGAACTCCACAGAGCACGCCCCTTGAGATAAAGAAAAAGTTACTAACGTTATCATGATCATAACAACAGTAGAGCGTCCGCCTCACAACCGGGAGGTCGTGGGTTCGAACCCCGGCCGCGTCATACCAAAAGACGTTAAAAGATGGGAGTTGTTGCTACCTTGTTTGGCGTTCAACAATAAGGGATAGAGCAACGTCGATCTGGCGCTGCTCAGTGGCTGCCGGGCTCACGATCAATTGGGCAAAAAGAATTTCCGTTTCGGTTTAATTATTAGGCTATTATTATTATTATTGTTATTATTATCACCGACAATAGCATCATCCCAATGATCATCACAATCATCATCATCACCAAAATTAGTATCATCAATACTAATATCATTCTCAACAACATTATCATCGTCATCATAATTATAATCATAATAACAATCTTACTCGGAAGCACAAGGCGCATAAGTTACGCTGTAAGCGCCTCCCGTCAGAGAGATCGTTTCGATACCACACCGACCGGACGGCTCTACTCCCTCTGTGTTGCCCTGGTAACAATCTGTTTCAGCCGCTGCTGCATCTGTGTACATGGGAAATAGACGTTTTTTTATAATTAATTTTTTTATTTTCTATTTTTAGTATGCTTTAAATTTCAGTACAGTACTTTTTATTTTTGTCAGCATAATGCTGCCACGAGTGCATAAGGAAAAACAATTTGTCTTTCTTGTTTACATTTATTCTTGGATTTTATTCACAAAGTTCAGTTGGATAGACGTTCGGCGTTTAGGCATTACACATATATCGTCAATTGCAATGGTGTATTTAGGAGTCTTTCACCAGCAACCCCATTTGAATCCCAAGAAAATGTTATTTTTAATTTCATTAGATCTACAATACGCATTCCCTGCAGAGCAGGTACGCTGCTCCCTGATCATGTGGCCATTATGCCCTTCTTTATCCTTAATTGTAGGAAATATCACCACTACTATTTTGAACCAACGAGTAGCGCAATGTCACAACTGTGAAGAAATAAGGAAATGTGGAATGGTGTCTTAAAGCCTATCAACACTAGTGTGGCTAGGAGGGATTCGACCACATAGCGAGATCACTGACAGGTGGCTATCTCATCAACTCAGCTCTCAAATAACATAAGAAATAGAGGATCATGGGGGACCAACAGGCACCGGTTGGGGAAGTTTTCTATATAGAGGGAGCAAGTAGCTACAAGTAGGACAGTGTGGCTTTAATGAAAGTTGCCCCTGACGCTAAACTGAATTATATCAATGTGTCACTCTGCATGCTTACCGTTTCCCATTGAATTCTGGCACTGTCCATCTAGAGTCGGACAACGACCTTGGTAGCAATAGCCCTGTGTGACAAAAACAAAAACAAAGAAACGCAAGGTAATACCCGTTGTTCATGAGGCGTCATTTCGATTGTCTTATTACCTCCGCCAATCAAGCCCGTCATTGAAATTAGTTCATGCGTCAGCAATTCAGAACATTGTTTGCACTGTTATTTTGCATTCACTTTTAATTTGTAAATCACTCTCATTTAACGGCGTTTAGAGACTGCGTCAGTTGCATAGGCAGCCCTACGTCAGCAAGTAGCGCATAAAAAGCAAACAATTGACACCTAAAATTGAAGTCTTACTTGTTGGTTCAATAATCAAGACTTCATCAATAGGCCTATTTATTTCATCTACGGTTTCAAGATTGTATTTTTCTTTCCTAAACTCGTGGCCCCGTTACTTTTTGGTCACTATCGTAAAACATCACCATGTTTTGAAAAAGAAATCGCGATGTTTGGACAGCCGGGTTAATTCAGTGTTTAGCCTATTGCAAGTTATGTAATACTATAGTTGTATCAGTGTCTTTGTTCTAATATTCCTTTTAAATAAAGATTAACCTTCTTGCACACAACAGTAAATTGCTCAAACTAGTGAGACCGAGGTCATAATAATGGCAACATTTGATATCATCATGAAAGCAACATTAAAAGATGTACAAATCAATCTCAAAGGAGGCTATAGCCAAGCGCTCTCAACTTTTTTTTGTGAGTGTGTGTGTTGTTGTTTTTTTCTTTCTTTCTTTTCATTGCGCGGCTTACTTACTTTTCCATTTCCACATGTTGTTCCGTCATGGATATAATCGCCAACCGGGCACTGCAGAGAAAAACAAGAAAATGTGGTTTAATATTCATCATCTTTTTTGTTATTATTGTTGATTAGCGAAAGCCTTAAAAAAGGAGGCGTACCTATCCCAATAAATAGATAATCTTTGGAATCATATCCATCCCAACCCCTCCATCCCCCCCCCCCCCCCGCGGCGTGCCTCAGCCCCCCCCCCCCCCCCCCCCCCCCCCCGAAAACTCCCACTTTACTTGATATCCCACTGATGACTCAAAGTATGATGACCGATACAGTTTGGGTCACATTTTCTGAATTTCCAGAAGAAGGAAAAAAAAGGATAATCTTATTTCTAAATTGAAATGATTATTAAAGCATATTAAAGATACATGTGACTATTCACCCCCCCCCCCCCCCAACATTCCAAAAGTGTGGGATAGAGGCAACCCACACGTAAACACACGCATACACACACCCCGCCCTTCTATGGGCGCCTTTGGTATGGTATTCTAACCAAAACATTCACCTTGGTATATATGACTCACATGACCATTATGGTATAAAATGGCGTAGAAAGGTAGAATGAGAAAGAGAAAAGGAAAAGGGGAACTAAACCAACGGGATGGGGAGAAGAGGGTATATGTCGAAAAGAGATTTCGTGATGATGGACAGCCGTAAGATTGGGCAAATGAGAGAGAGAGAGAAAAAAAAGAGAGAGAGAGAGAGCGACGGATGCGGGAGTCTAATGAGAGAGATAGAATGTATCGACATTACCTTTCCCGAAACACCATCACACCTATCGACCAAGTCACACTCTCCACTGGCTTCACGGCAGATGACACCACTGGTCGTCAACTGCAAATGATAACAAACGTAAAACAAACTTGAATATAATACATTCAGTTACATAATGCACACGTGTATTACTAGCGGCATCATTTCGTTGTGTTATCATGAAGGATTTGAGTGGCGTAAATAATGACGCAATCAAAGTGACACAGGCTTATGACAGGCGTAGCAAAATCCCCAATGCCCGTTACGCATGAGATATCATTGCTTTCTTGGACTTCAGTAGACTCAAATCAAACGTGTAGAGGAAATTAGTGCATATGCTAGTTATTTAAAATCAAATTGAATTTAAATTTGAATATTAAGTTTAATTCGAATTTATTGATTCATCAGTCATGCAACAGCAATTCTTTTTCCATTGGTTGAACAATAACAAAGATCATATCACAGCAGAATCATAGATAATAAATGAGTGTACAATGACACTAAACAGAAGAAAAATACAATAACGGTCACATTTTTAAATTTTTGTTTGGTCTCGAAATTTGAAAATTTGACATTTTGTTCCGTAGGGGGGGGGTAAGGTCATCTTTTTTAGGTCAGCCATTGGTATAATGTTTTGTATTTTTTTTAATAAAAAAACAAAAACAAATCAAAAGGGGGGGTTTTGCCAAAAAACGTACACAAAACATACAAATAACAAAAACTCAAGGGGGGGTTTAACCCCCCCCCCCCCCCCCCCCCTGCGTACGCGCCTGAAATGAACTATACCTTGCACTGGTCGCAGCACTCTCCGTCTTGGCACTCGCTACCCTCAGTAAATCGACATGACAAGTCACAGCATGAACAACCCTGCAAAGAAGAAGAATAATAAATTACAAACAAGTAAGGAGTGTTTCTAAGAGACCTCAAGCATCACCCACCCCCCCCCCCTTCAAAAAAAGAAAGTTGGTATTAGCTACGCAACTAATTGTTCTCATAAGAATAAGTATTTACGTCATATTATTCTATGACTAGATATACATAAAACACATTGCAATTCACAGATTGTAGAGACCTCACTGAGAGACATTTATACTACATTACATACAAATTAACATTATTGAATAAGATGGCAATTGTATCTTAGTCGCGTCATCAAAGTGTATCCGCAAGGAGTCCAAACCAACAAATTCTTGGCCATTCCGGATAGTGTCAACTTTTCGTCAGTGTATTTTATGTGTCTGGTATAGGTCTGAATGGTGAAACTGGGGTATTAACATGCCAAGGCCCTGTTTAAATAAAACTTAACATTCATGGTAACTTTGCTGTCAATATCAACTACCATGGCAACATCACTCAGCAGCCAATCAAATCAAGGTTCCCATGGAGGTTACTATCAATGGCAAGGTAATCATCAATGGTAGTTTTTATGCAACAGGGCCCAGAAAGGCCTTTGCCCTTGGACTTGGACTCTAAAACACCCAGTCTGACTTGTAAATTTAAATGGAAAAGGGTGATTTGTTTTAGAAGTACTTACCTCACGTCCACAGTCACATTCTTCGCCTTCATCAACATAACCGTTCCCGCAGCTGGAAATCTGTGAATTGAAAAACAAAACAAATTAGAACAGACAGTTGATCACAAGTAAAATGATAAGAAAAACAGTAATGGCAGTAATGATATTGAGACTGACAGCCAACAGACCTACACTGTCGGTCTAGTGTCCATTTTTGTCACCTTTCAGAAGTTTCGCGAGACCGACACCATTTGTTCTTTCGTTTGACATGCCTTATCTTGTTATATCAAACAAATAAAGGTTGTGATTTAAAAAAACAATCATAATGATATAGGTTTTCCCTGCTAGTTCCTCAACTTTACCAATCCAACTCATTTCGCATGTATTCATTTAGTGAAATTTAGATTCATTTTTGAGCAACCAATTTAGCATGTCGTTCATTCAAATAAGTCGAATTTAATCTTCTTCTTTTTTTTTTTTCTTTTTTTTTGGTGGGGGGGGGGGGGGGGGGACTCAAAGTGTGTTTTGCAAAAAAGTGTTAAAGCGGGGCTGCACTACTTGTAGCTGCTTGCGCCCTCTATACAGCCAACAATGCCTAAGCGGTACTCGTTGATCTCCCATGGTCCCCCTTTTCTTAAGTTAATAAAGCGCTGATTTGAAGAGATAACCACCTGCCAGTGACCACGCAGAAAGGTCTAATCCCTCCTGGCCAAACTAGTTCAGATAGGCTTTAAATGTTTTCAATCTAGTTTTTGTTCTCAAATTGCTTCGAGTTTTAATAACATATATGAAGATGATAACAGGAATTTAGAAGTAGGTGATGATCATAGAATTCAAGGATATTTATTGGTGTGTGTGTTTTGTGTGTGTAGGGGTGGTCACGCGCAAGACTAAACTTATTTGATAAAATTTCTTCCATTGTTATTTGAATAAGTTAAAAAATAATATAAGAACTCTCTGATTATATTGACTTCCGTCAAATTACACATTACACAAGTCCAAATACTTACTTATTTGGTCTCATTAAGACAAAGTTAAGATGCCGAGTCTGACTTAAGTCCCTCGGGGGGGGGGGGGATGTTTCACAAAGACTAAGATTGACTCTCAGTTGGACTTAACTATGGCAGGCTGTTCATGCCACTAGTTCCTCTAACCATTCCTGACACTGGTTTATCAAGGGACGCACAAATCGTAGTCACAAATCTACAGTATTTACCTTTTTGAAAGTTCATTATCGAAGGAAAAAATATCATCCAAAGATTATAATTGAGATACCAATGGTGAAAGCAACCAGTAGCATGAACGGCCTGCCATAGCTAAGTCTAACTCGAAGTCGATCTTAGGGGCTGTTCACACCGGCAGAGATAGCGCGCGCTAGACCGCGCTATCACTGCGGTGTGGAAGGTACAACGTCGTTTCGGTCCGCCCAACAGCGAGCCACGGCGAGCCAAAACGGCGTGCCACTGGAGCACCTCTTGGGGGTGGTCCACGAGAGATAGCGCGGTCTAGCGCGGGCTAGAAAACAGGGGGTGCTACGATAGACCGCGCTATCTCATTGCGGTGTGAACAGCCTCTTAGTCTTTGTGAAACACCCCCTAGATGTACTTACCATGGGTGCAGGTCGATCGTAGAGGCACTGGAGGCCACCTGCTTGTAGGATATTCTCGTACTCGGTAAAGGTGCATTGTGCGAAGACGACAGGGGCAGCATCCAACCATACCCTGGACGTGTGAAATATAAATTTCAACGTTATATTCTATGTATGTGTTTAAAGGTAAAGACCCGTTTTGGAATGCCCCCTCTCAAAAAATGAAATGGAAGCTTTTATTAACAATCATGTGAAACAATATGTTTTAACTAATACGTGATGATACAAATTTTGTCGGGAAACCGCCTACTAATTGATACATTTGGTAAATTATCATATCTATCCGGACTGGATAGATATCGCGTACGCGTAGTCCCATATACATCTTTCTATGTACAGTGCTTGTAACTTTACCAAGACTGGGCGAAATTTCTTATCATTTTCATGATTGCAGTACACACCAATACTTATATGCTAGATGATCAACCTGTTCTGATCGATTCCACAACGTTTCTGTCACAATGCAATCGCATGACCAGAACTGGTCTATACCTTTAAATTCAGGCAAGACCAAAGAACTCGTACGTCACAAACGTTACTAAGTATCATTGAACTGGATAATAGATTTGTGAAAATATATTGACAGAAAATATCGTTTTATTTGTTTTGTCGAATTCAAGCTCTAGAATCTAATAAGGCTATCATCTTGATCCTGTCATCACATCGTCCCTATTTTCACGAAGTGACGGTAGTGAGGAAAATCGTAACGCAAAAAGAAACGAAAGGAAAGGAAATGATAGGAAATGAAGATGAAAGTAAGAAAGGAAAGAAGAAGTTAAAAAAAGATATATAAGGTCTTACGAAGTTTCTGGGTTCATGACACATTGGCTATTACTGCAAGAACAGGAAACACCTAAAGAGAATAGAAATCAAAACAGAAAATGTTACTGGGCTAAATTTGAAAACCGAGAAGAACGGCAACCCCTAGTTCCTTTTGAACAACAAAAATGTCTTCCTCCTAGTGAAAAGGGGATATTCAGTTTCTTTTCATCAGTTACATTTACGTTCTTTTAACAATGTAGGCTTACATGGTAAGCCTGTGTGTTTCTTTATCTAGTATTTTGGTGCATTTCTCGAAATAACACTAATTTAATTTAAAGCAAACAAGATATACATAAACAAAGTTGTGCAAAAATTATTAACGGAAAATCACGTCATTTTGTAACGTTAAGGGGGCGTTAACTCTGTGATTAGGTAAAATGAGATTTTGTCTTTTTAGCTCAAACACACGTTTTGCTCTTTGCCTGCCTCTCCTCGTACACTTTCTTTTACCACCCGATCCCATTCTCATCCTCTCCTTCTCTCTCTCTCACTCTCTCTCTCTCTCTCTTCCTCTCTCTCTCTCTCTCTCTCTCGTCCTCTCCCTCTCTCTCCCTCTTTCAATCTCTCTCTCTCTCTCTCTCCCCCTCCCTCTCTTTATATGATATTATGATTTTTCTCATCTTTTAGGGCATAATACTTATCCTCCATATACCATTTTTTAACAACATTATCACAAAGACTTTTAAGAAATCAAGTCGAGGGAAGTTTCAATATCCAATTGTATTGCCTAAAGAAATCATGTTCCGATTACAAAACAGTAATTGTGATGCTCGCACATTCCAAAGGGTGATGGAAAAGACAATTTAACTAGCCTTAGGAATAATTTTGTGAAAGTCTTCGATATCGTCCAATATAAGTTGTATTTACCATCTTTCATTTCATAGTAATCCTCATTCAAGAGTCCAATGTTCCTAGCGACATTCCGAGCCAGCATTGCAGCTGATCGGATCACGAAAAGAGATCCAACATCCTGAAAAATATAATCATAACATGAATGTCAAGAAACGAGGAGGCGAGTTGGCTCAGTCGGTAAGGCGTCCGCCTTTCAAATCAAGGATCGAATACTGCCTGCTTTGAGTGTTAGAACCAGGTTCCCTATTTGATACACTCATACTATGTTACATTGGAAAACATCCCGTCCCTTGGATAGGATGATCAATGGACGCCCCATGTGGATTGTTGTTGTTGTTGTTGTAGGTAATAGTTTAATGGCGTTCATTCAGTATTGAATATATACGCCATATCTTTAATTTTATAAGAAAATCAATTATACATAAGAAAACTGAGGATAAAGATTTGTAATGATATAATTAATTATTCAGTAACGCAATTTATTAGGAGTCTCTGGATGG
Organism: Strongylocentrotus droebachiensis; assembly: GCA_035222895.1. NCBI lineage: Eukaryota > Metazoa > Echinodermata > Echinoidea > Camarodonta > Strongylocentrotidae > Strongylocentrotus > Strongylocentrotus droebachiensis. The sequence continues at coordinate 12,436 of JAVYIG010013992.1, forward strand.
TTTGCAACTTCGTGTTTCTGCTTTTTTTAAAGTTTAATCTGGTCAGCCCGGTTTCGATTGCATGAAAACTAGCTTTGCTCGATTTGAAACAGGCTTCTCGGCTACTCGGCGTGCGTGCGCAGTGATCTTTTAATGTTGATTAGAGTTACTACCTTTGCACGTTATAGACCCACTGACCACTATTTACCTATTTTGTTTTTTTGCGATATTAGGTCTTAAATAGTTTTTCATAATAAACTAATATTTTGATGCAAACAGAGATTCAAAGATTTTGCTCGCTCGCCTCACTCGGTCGCAAAACTTGAAATCTAGATATATGAAATTCGGACAATAGTACCACCCCCCCCCCCCCTCCCTCCCATAAAAAACACACAACACACCTGTACAATATGGTCGCTAGAATATGTTCATGCGGTGCCGAATCAAAATCTTGAACGTCCAGACCTTGCTCGTTCGGTTGTTTTTTTATTTTGTTTTTATTATTATTAATATTTCGCTGCTGTCAATTGAAATTGTCATGGTTACTGATAGTGAAAGTAAGAGCTGATTTCGTCATCACCTTGACGAGGCCCACGGCTCGTGGAGTGCACATGGTGCTTAGTGTTGCCGCACCGAAGGAGAAGCTGTTTCGGTCAGTCGTTGATACGGGTTCCTCCACAGCTCTGTAAATGAATGGGGGGGGGGGGAATGATAATAATGATAATAATACAAATAATAAGATTAATAATAATGATAATATTACAAAACAAAAGGTATGTTTTCAGATGTGTGTTGTGAAGGTAAAGTACAATAATGATATTACATTTATAAAGCGCCTTTTCGTTAGATATAAAGCGCATAATATTTCTTAGAAATGCAGGGAGATTGTTCCGCAGGAGTGGGGTAATGGATTGAAAGGATTTGAAGCCAGTCTTTGGGATTCAGGAGCGAATATGATAGCCTGCCATAGTTAAGTCCAACTTCAAGTCGATCTTAGACTTTGTGAAACACTCCCCTTATCTCACAAACCCAAACCCTTTCCATTTAACCTTTTCATGCTCATACGTACTTGAGCCCAGTTTGGAGCCCAATTAGTTTATTTCATCTTGAGTTATCACAGTAATGTGAGATATTTTGTGATATTTGTAACATCTTCATGATCCTTTGATCTTTTAACTTTGATCTCTTATACCCAAAATCTACTTATAGCATTCCTACATGCTCATACATATCAATTCAAGATTAGTTAACATTGGTTCAATGACATAAGAATTACAAAATAGAAGTTGGGGAAATAGACCAGAAATCAAATGGCAAGACTGTATTTGGCCGGGGCCTGACCCTGTACCCTCCCCCCCCCCCCCCCTCCCTCAATATGCCACTTATGAGAATAAGTTGTTGCTAAAGGAATACTGAGCAATTTGATATTGCAATTTATTGTTGGCATCTCTGTAAAATATTGTTATGACCGACCTATTCAACGATTTATTCATTCATTTATTCATTAATTGGTCGTTTCACTTATTTATTTATTTATTCATTTATTAAATATCTATTTATCTCATTTCAAGGAACATAACAAAATATTGTAACGTAAAAAGAGAGTGATATGATATATAAATGATGATAATGATATATTAGAAGAGATAACAATAACAAAAACCAGTGCCTGGGGATTACCTATATGAAATATAAATTCTGTTTAAGGGGCTCCCCTCACTGGTTGGGGTTTCTTTTCATAAGGGGAAAAAGAAAAGAGATTCCCCCCCCCCCCTCCTCTGTTTTTTTCGAATATATTGATATCTTACGTTAGATACTCCGTGATGTCGGCAAGTTCTGCGGGGGGCGTGTTCATGTCTTCATAAGATGACGTATTTCTGACGTAATTCTCTAAGTCGGCTAGCATCGTGTGCAGGTTCGAACTGTTCTCGATTGGATCCTCGTCCACAAAGACCACAACGTTACGAATTATCAGATCGACTTTTAAAGGGTCGAGGAACTAGGAAAAAGAACATAAAGTCGAATGCAAATGCGTTTAAAACTTTGATTGAAAATGTGCAACAAAACGTAAATTGTGAAAAAAGTTTTGAACGAAAAGAAAAAGCTGTTGGTGCGTAGATAACGATAGTTGCATAATTTTTAGAAATGATATCGGCCTCAATTGTCTTATTTATGTTTTTCTTCAAGTTTTCACTTCGGGGAATTCGCTTCCTGGTTGATTTGTTTATCGTACCTATATTTCCTCTTTAATCATTATGGGATTGACTTTGCGTCGCAGTTGAAAATATAACAAAATGTGAAGGCCCGTGTACATTTTAACAATTGTATAAATTATGTTAATAATATTTTGGTAAAAGCAGTTACTATATTCCTTGTCGAGGGGCTAGAAAGTTACAAAAACAATAAATTGAGTGTCATATTTTCGTGACTTTTTATTTTTATCTTCCTATCCAGAAAACTCTGAAATGAAAATTGTACATAAGCAGAGAGTGCAAATATCGTTGAATATAATAATGTTTGAGTCCATTTCTGTTTGCAGTACATTGTACCGTTTATGAATATCAGCGAATGAATCGAAAATAATAGTTAAAATCTAAATGGGCAACACAGAGTAAATTTTATAATTATTATTTTCGTGTACAAATTAGCAATTTCTTGTTTGTTTTGTGTGATCTTCATTTACATATTTTGTTTAAAGAATGAAATTGTAGAAATACAAATAATTGGTGCCAATTTGAGAAGGATAATCTGATTCATTTAGATTTGTAGAACCTTATAATTGCTAAGGGTTAACGAGTCATTACTCACGTGATTCGCGAGGCTCGCTATGGTGCTTGCTTTGTTTGAAGATCCATCGGTGCTGCTGTACCTATCGTTCTAAGAATGATAAAGATTATGAAAGGGGATTTAACTCTTAATCTACCAATCAAATAGTATCAGTGTGCCAACGAGGATGTTTTTGCCAACGGATACTAGTACGTGATATTAACCTACACTTGCTACTCTCCACCCAGGTGTTAAATGGGTATCCGATAGGATGGGGCCGTCATTGTTGGTCAAACAGATTTTGAGCGTCAAGTAACGCCTGGCTGGAATGCTCCCCATCGGGTGTGGAGATTGTGCAAACATTGTGTGCGGGCAAGCTCTGAATCCAATGACCGGGGTAATAGTATGTTTGTAAAGCGCTTAGAGACATTTGTATCAAGCGCTATAAAAAAAAGCTAAATATCATTAAATATTATTTCATTTCTAGATTCTCTCGATGAAAAAAGTGGATTATTCCTAAATTCCCTGGTTCAAAACTACTACACATGTTGATAAAAGGGTTGTTGTGAATAGCCAACTAGAATTGATAGGATGCAAAGACTTTGAAATACACAATTAAGCAATCTTTTTTGATTGATGCCAATTGTGCAGATCAGCACAAACAATAATTTGTGCTGATCTGCACAATTGGCAAATAAAACGTTAAATATAAAACATGACGAATTTACTTTCGAAATTAACATCAATCATTAATTGAATTAAATTTCAAATGCCAATCCAATCCTGTCCATTGCCAACATTGTACATTTACTGGTACATTTCATGGAATTATGGAATTACTGCGTTACAATTACAAACAATCCGTAAAAGCAAATATTGCTCAATGAAATGAAAAGCTATGTAATTCTTATTAATGTTTCTGGAAATTGTTGAAGAGGCGTCGGAATGTATGATTACAAGCTAGATGAAGACAAACAGGCTGCACTGTTTTTGTGACATAACAAGAAGTGCTGTTTGGAGTTTGAAGTTTATTTTTTCCACAGTACAGATAAATAAAAAGGCCGTGTCGGTAACAAAATAATTTGGGTGGATAAGTTAAATCAAGTATAGTATACGGTAAATAAGTATAAAGTACGAACGAAAATATATATATCGTATATATCTACAGGGAGAACGCATTGTAGAATGTGCAGGGCCCAGAAATTGCATTCTATAATAAAGTACGGACCATATGATAAGGTTAACAAGTGATTGTTCCTATTTGAATTCCTATTTGTTCGTCTATTTTAGAGCGATTTGCTTGATGGAGAGCCATTTCCCTTTCCTCTTAACAAGAGGAAATTTATATCATACAAAATAAACAGAAAATGAAAGTATCGCATGCCATATTGGGTTAATAGCTGATACAAAAGTTCAAGAAACAAACGGGATATACTCACAAAGCTTTGGGAAACGAGGATATCAGCTGTGATGTATTTCATTTCATCAGTAACATCTCGTCGTACCTGAAGGTAAAATTGTATTAAGATATTAAATTTAAACATAATCATATATACATATAACTTTATATGTGTGTGTGTGTGTTGTGTGTACATTATGTATGATGATTTTTATTTGAAAAAGAAGTTGATACTTTCGAAAATTTGTGACTAAATAAAAGAACTTTTGGATTACAAGGCATAAAACACCCCTCTCTCTCTCTCTCTCTCCTTCTATCATTTACTATCTCTTTCTCTTTCTCATTTTCTCTCTCTCTCTCCTTCTCTCGTTTACTCTCTCTTTCTCTTTCTCATTCTCTCTCTCTCTCTCTTTATATATATATATATTAATACATTTATTTTCTCTTTCTTTTCTTTCTCATATCTGATGAATACAAAATCATTGTGTTTTTTGAGAAAAAAATAGAGGAACGAGATGGCTAAAGAGCAACAAAATAAAAATATGTTAAATCTTTTTTATGTGGTATATTTCATATGCTTCGAGTATATTAAAATGAAGGTTTAAATTGATTCAAGTCAAATTCAATCGAAAATTCGAAATTCAAAAAGAAAAAGTAATATCCTCACCCTTCTGTGATGATGTGATCTTGATGTGGTATATAAACCCCTCCATTCGCTCTTCATACCACTGTCAGCAATCACGTGATCACCAAGAAGCTTCTACAAAAGGCAAAGTTGTAAATCGTTTAATTCAATTTATCAATAGGCCTATATTGTAAAGTAGACCAATAAAATAGCAAAGATATAGGCAATAGGCTAATTATACGATATTCGTAGGCGTCTACAATATGTTTTATTGGCTATAAGTGAGTATAGAGATCAACGTCATACACAAAATCAATAACAATAGGGGGTAGCCTAGGGGCAAGTCCTTTACAAATTTTCCATGCTCGATCACGCCCCCTCCCCTCACGAAAATTTATGTTAAATTTCAATATATAAAATCATGACAGTTTATACTTATATAATAAAACTGGACATACAGCAGACGACCTTAGCCCCTAAAAGACGCTCGCCACACTAGTATATCAAGCCCTCTCCCCTTAACAAAATATTTAAAGATCCAACCTCTCAAATGGTAGGAAAACCTTGAGTTTGAGACTTACCTCGCGTCCGTGAGGATGCAGCGGTTCAATTACAAGTGTTTCAGTCCCAGAAAGTATTAGACCTCTGTTTTAATGGACATAACCAGGTAAGATAAGAAGAATACAGAAGATAACCAGACGAGAATATAGAAACATGGCAACTTACAAGTGTGAATCAATGTTGATTGTTGTAATCTGTTATAAACAGTGATTTTAAAAACATGAAGGAAAGTGATAGGTGATAAGGGTTACAATGTGTAGTTTAAATTAATATGAGGGATGAAAATTAGAGTGTAAGAAAAGGAGAGGGTCGGAGAAGGCAGAGTACGTAAACAGAACATGGAAATGAGGGGGAGAGGGGAAGAGTGAGTGAGAGAGAGGGGGGAGGGGAGGGAGAAGGGGGTGGGAGAGACTATTTGCGGGGAAATACTTATAAATAGAGAGAAGTGAGAGAAGTGAGATAGGGGAAGGGCAGGATAGCAGGAGCTAAGGAAGAAGAGAGGGGTGAGAAAGAGAATAGGTGAGGAGAAAGTGAAGGAGGGAAAATTGGAGATTGGAAAACAACAGAAACAAAATCATTATTAAATCTGAATGACATCAGAAAATCAAAAAGTAACATACCTTAGTCCATCGCAGACATCGATAGACACGAACGATCCTGGTATCTCTTCAACGAAACCTTCATAATGACAATCTGCTGGGATCTTCGAAAAAAAGGGAAAAAAAGATATATGAATTCCAACATATCCGAAAGCCAACAGCATGTGCTTGACACAGGTCACTTTTGTGCACATGAGAGTTGTTGGTTTATTGAAGATGATTTCCAGCAAGTTTTTATGGGGTTGTTTTTATTTTACTGGTTCAAAATATCAATCGACTGCAGGATAAACAATCCAGATTTAAAGCATAGCCATGTTCTCTCGACCTAAGATGCCCATACCAGAGCTCAAGATTAGCTTTACAGGTACTATGTCCCTTTTGCAGTCAATATCAAATTCTGTAGAACTTTGCAGGAATTGTGAATATGTCATGCATGTCCTATTGTGAAGTTTAAACGTTAGCATTGTCCTAGTATTCAAATTATGCAAGAAAACCCGTTTACTTTCTAGACTTCCCTGTCAGACACTATTGAGTGACTGACTGGCATCTTTTTTTCTGTGGTAATAAGATACATAAAATGAGCTGTAACAGGTACATGAGCATTTTTCTTAGTACATCAATAACCCACTACTTGTAATGGCCAGAATTAAACTGATTAAATCTTTGTGCAGCACAAAATGAAAGACAATTCGGTAAATGGGTCTGAAAATCAGACTATTACTTATGTGATTGCAGCCACTTATGTCGATTCGACAACTAATGGTCCTTATGTTTCCACAAAATGCCATTTTCAAACCCTTTCGTTTTGAGGGAAGTTCTAAATAAGTTTTGTCTTTCAAATGCCGTTGGAATTTAACCTTCTTCATTTGTTTGACCTGCACATGGGACATAGTACCTTTAAGGTCAGTGGAGAAATACACCTTTAAAAAATCATTTACAAAGAAGACGCTTTTGGCGCATACAATACTATCAATATCCTGCCTTAATCTGATCTAGCCTAAAGAAATTTCTGCATTCCAGGTACATATTTACTACACGTGGGTGGAGAGTAGTAAATATAGATAATTGTCTTGCAAAAAGGTGTGTAATTTCCATGACTCACTGGCCTTGAACCGATGATCTGGTGCGATGCGATCAATATTTCTTTAGCTCCCCAAACTGCATGATGTCTGCAAATATGAGAAGAAGAAAAATGGAGTATAATGATAATATGTATTTTGAAGAAAAATACATATATTTAAAATATATATAATATTTAATATAATATGACATAATGATAATGCAAATTAAAAGCGATTAATGCAACCGACAGGTATGATCACAAAGATTTTCAAAAACTCAACCTAAAGCAATTTTCAATAGTATTATATTTTGTATTCTGAACAAGATGAACACTACAATCGCATATCAATATCAATCATAAGTATTCATGCTTATGATAGTTGGCCTCTGCATTTATCTTGATTATTTTACTTACATCCATACTTTCAAGTTTTCAATTATATATATATATATATATATATATATGCATTTTTATATTAGTGTATTGAAGTTGTCACTCTTTATGTAAATCAATTATATTATATAGTATTATTGTTATTTGAATGTTTAAAAATGCAGAAACATCTGCTAAAAAAAATATCATGTAATCCAAACATGATTTCTATGTGACATTCAAAAGGATATTTATATTGGCTTAAATTTGATTAAGTGAAAGTCATTGTGATCATGAATGTTACTCCAATTTTCTATTTGTCTGTCTGAGTGTGTGTGTGTGCGTGTGTGTGTGCGTGAGGCTCTTTTTTGAAATATTATTCTTTCAGTTCACAACATATTATATTGTTTAAGTTCAAGTTCAAGATCAAGTTTTATTTCCACATTTTCTTAAAAACATACCATAAACATAAATAATATGAACAATAGCATATGTATATATAAACAATATATAACAGTAACAAAATAAAAATGTGGAAGGGAACCGCATAGGCCCTTTCGCTTTCGAGGCAGAACCCGACAAATATATAAATGAGTAATAATTTCCAACTGTATATATAATTCTGTTATGTTTCTGTAATAATTAGTAAATAAACGTATATATGTTTTGTTATGCATTTGTAATAATTGGTTAACAAGATGTAAAAATGGAAAGATGCTATTTGTTATCATATATTTCATTTATGTTAAAGTAATTTAGCTTCAATATCTTGTAATATTATGTTAAATTATATATATCATCATTCTTTTATTCATTATTATTTCTGAATTGAATGAACAGTAAAATATCTTTCACACAAAAAAAATTATATCACAAAATCAATGCAAAATGCGATATGCGACTGCTCCTGGTAAGTGACAGGGGATACAATAAGGGTGCGTTGTGCTTGTTTAAAGTAGAATTCAACATTTCAACACGTTTTTCCTCTCTTTGGTAATGGATTAGTACTTAATCTGTAGAATGTCTCTGAGCAAGTTTCGGGACTGTACGTTCAATACGACACCAAATCAACCTTAACTAACGTTGTGAAAGAGTCAAATTCTTTTATGATTTACGTGTTTACGGCTCATTAAATTTTCCGGTCCAGCTTGCTGTAAGCATGCTGCAATAGTAGGAAACAAAAGTTCTCACAGTTGACTAAACTGATTCAGTTGGTTTTCTCACAGTATTAACATTCTTAACATGTTTACGGAACGGAAACATTTCAGGTAGATTTGGGCGCCATGGTGCAGATTATCGTCTGTTTTGAACATGAACTTCAAGCGTGTTACTCCTTCGAAATGGCTGGGAATCAGTTTCATTCACTCTTAGAAATTAAATCTTATTGAGTTATAATGTAAGGGTTATGGAAATACAGCAAAGTCGTTTATTCATCGGTAGTAGCGATCTTTTGTCTATTATTCCCATGCGCAAGGAGATTATTCAAGAGTCCGACTTGTTGGCCACTTCATGATTTCTGAGTACTACACATTTTGTTAAACCCGCAGAAATCCAAATGCACGTTAAACATATCTGTTGGATGAGACATATTGGTCAAGAAGAAAGTACCAGGACTAATGCTATTCACCACCTTGCCATTAGCAAATTGTTTTGCAAGTTGCTAAGTGAAATCTTATTCATGAATTCAAATCGCTCCTTATGATAGTGTCGAGCCACTTTACTATTTATGATAGATCTATCAAGGCGATAGGCCATTTTCGTAATGTAACCAAATCTAATGCATAAGTCTTTGTGAAGTGCCTCAATACAAATTATTTCATTCACCTGATAAGAATAATATTATTTCGATAGACAGAATCTGAACTGCGTACATTAATTGTTGTCAGGCAGTACAAACATTATGGATTGACCTACCTAGCAACACTTAAAGGTAAAGACCAGTATTGGAAACGCCCCAATTTCAAAAAATGAAATGGAAGCTCTCATTACCAATCATGTGAAAGAATATGTTTTGACTAATACATGATGATAAAAACTTTGCCGGGAAACCGCCTACTAATTCATATATTTGGTTAATTTGTTTCTCTCATGGTCTTGTGAGAGATATAGGGTAGTCCCATATACATCTTTCTGTGTATAGTGCTTGTAACTTTACGAAGAATGGGCCAAATTTCTTATCATTTTGATGATTCCAGAACCTTGCAGATGCTAGATGCTAGATGATCAACCTTTTCTGATCGATTCCACAACGTTTCTTTCACAATGCAATCGCATGACCATAACTGGTCTTTACCTTTAATACACAAAGACTAATACAATAAATTTGGTTACATTACGAAAATGGCCTATTGGTGTGTGTTTCTAGTGCATGCGTGTGCTGGAGATTGTGTTCGTGCATGAGTATGTGTGTGTGTGCGTGCGTTGTGCGTGTGCGTTGTTTATGTGTGTGGTAAACCAGTCTTTAATAGTCATTGGTGTCTGCATGGGGGCATTCGGCGGCATGACATCCATTGCCTATCTAGTTATTCATTTAGAATATATCTTGTCCAAAAACAGGTGATGTCAATAGGTTGTCAACAATGAAATCGAAACATTTCTATTGTTTAATGAGTGAGCGTAGGAAAAGTGAACTAGCTGTATTAACACACTGGGATTTTGACTGGAAAGAGATACTGAAATTTAATTTTAAAACAATAAAAAACAATAAAGTAAAGCAAGTAAATTTTAAAACATTTCATCGAATTTTACCGTTCAGATATAATTTATGTATTAAATGGAAAATTATAAATGAGAACTTGTGTGCTTTTTGCAAAACAACTAAATCGTTTGTTCATGTTCTTTTAGAATGCCCCGAAGTAGTATTTTTCTGGAAACACGTTGTTGCATTTATTCGTTACAACTTCAAGGAAACACTGATAATAAACGAAAATACCTGATTGTTGGTGCAGATTCTAATTGTTCCAACATTAAAGATATACATGTAATTAGTACATATGCACAATATGCAATATATAAAATGTACATGTTAAACTATTTCCAAGGGAAAACTTACAACAGTCTTGCAATATTGCATGTTTTTAAAAATGAACTGTGTTTGGGTAACATTTCAGATGTTATATCAAATGCCCTTCAACGTTATAGCCCTTGATTTTTATCTAATTGTAAAGATCTCAAGAGATGAGGTATAAAATGAATGTATATTTCTGTTTCAATCATTTTGTTGTTAAATGTATTTTATAACCGAATAAATACTTCTGAAGAGGAAAAAAAGAAGAATAAAAATCTTATCCAAGAATGTAAGAAAAGTACCCCGCATGTTTACTTACAACTGTTAGAAATATTAAATTGTTTGTACCTTTCAAAACGAAACTTATTGATCACATAATTCTGATAACAAAATCGTTCAATTGGAGCGATATGCACCTACCGTGACGCATTATGCCTAAATTTCTTCACAATTGATTGAAATTAAAAAATCACTATGAAAAACCACTGACACTGTTGCACTTTTTACAAATGCAGTAGGCGTGCAAACGTTCCATTTGTCTTTTTCATCGTATATTAAGTCAAAAATATGTGTGTCAAACTGTTGGCGTTCTAGCCTTATTTTGACCTACTAACGCGAACGGTGTTCATTGACCTGAAAAGAAACGCGTGGGACTGAATCACAGATTTCTATACAAATTTTCTTTTTATGAGCTGATAGTCCCACACAGAAGGCAATACTCTTTAACTGAATCAAATTCCTTTACCGGCATGGGGTGTATCTAGTGTGATCAATATCAATTGAAATGCTAAGCATTCCTTCTAAAAACTATGATAACATTAATGACAAAAAAGACGCATATTTATGAAATAATCAGAGATCTTTGATTATTTACTACGCTAAATGTCACCCAACGAAGATGTACGTCGCCTTTTTAACCCACTATCGTGTAGATTTACCAATTTTTTTTTCTGAGTGTGTGATCATATCTGAATTTCCAAATGAGTATCCAAGTGAATATCCACCATGAGTGATGTTTGTTTTCATACATTATGCCTCTTATCTTTAATATGTTTAATGCCTTTTCCAAATACTACTACATAACGAACAGAGTAAACAACCAAAACATAAATATGTGTCGGGAATGCATTTACATTATTAATAAACTACAAGTTTTTCGTTTATTTAGATTTACTATGATTACATTAATGACAAAGATGGGCACCTTTGTATGTGATTATTTTTATATCTTGTGACTGGTTTTGCTTTTGTATCATGATTTGTATATCTTTATTTTTAGTCAATGGAATATCCCCCCCCCCCCCCTAAAAAAACAAAACCCCATTTGGGGGCTGAAGCAAGTTACGGTGGTAAAAGAAAATGAATGATAATTTCTAGATCAAAAGGAGGCTAATTAAAGAAAGGTTATTGAACAATTTTTGTTTCATCATGTTATATACATACCTGTTTTGTTCTAAATCCAGTGTAAAATGATGGTCCCAGGCCTTGAATTCTACTTTCAAATGCGATACTTCTCGGTTCTGCAATAATATAGAGGGAGAACGATGGAATGAGACAGGTAGAGAGAAAGAGGAAGAGAGAAAAGAGAGAGAGATAGAGAGAAAGAGAGAGAGAAAGAGAAAGATGGAGAGAAAGAGAGAGGGGGGAAGAGAGGGGAAAGAGAGAGAGAAAGAAGGAGAGGGGAAGAGAGAGAGAGAGAGAGTCAATGAGAGAGATAGAGAGAGAGAGAGAAAGAGAGAGAAAGAGGGAGAGAGTGAGTGACAAAAACAAAGAGAAAGAGAAAAACAAGAAAGAGGCAGAGAGAGACATAGAGACAGAGAGAGAGAGAGAGAGGGGGGTAGATACAGAGAGAGAGTGAAAGAGAGTGGGAGGAAGGTGTCAAACCAAGGGTAAATACTAAATGTGATTTGAACATCAGAACATAATGTAAGCAATACAAGAATGTGGTGAAGAAAATTACTAGCCCCAAAACAAATAATAGGCTTTTGACTTCCAACAAAGCGAAAAGTGAGTACAACCAAAACATGAAGTTAATTAATCATGTTAATTGTGCTTGTAAACAGTCTGATGCTACACCTCTTCTCCCAATAAAATGTTTTGAAACTTATATCTGTAGGAGTGACACACCTTCATAGTCATCCATATCCTACCTGTTTGACAACTAAACTATTTATTTGCTCTACTTGTCAAGCGGGATTGCGGTGAGATCAAGATCAAATAGATTCGTTCAAATTATAGGTCAAGCTAAACAAAGCGGGACGGTACAGTATTGTAATTATTTTTGTACAAACAAGTCTCATTCTTTATTATACATTTACATATAACTATTAATGAATCACTCTGTTTAGTTACAAAAGGTAACTCCCATCTGTAGTGATAGGTTTAGGCGGTGCACTGTCGAATTGTTTGACACAGATTAAATGAGGTACACAGATTTGGTCAAGGTCAATGAGAAGTAGACCGAAACTGTTGATTTAATTTAGACTCATAGGAGGTTAGGGAAGCAAATGGACCCCCGTCAATTTATTTGATTAATTAATCAATAAACTAATGATGGTGAAGTTGATGATGATGAAGATGATGGTATTTATATCAATAAAAATGGTATAATAAAAATAAAAATGCTAATTATGATAATGGTAACAACAACAACAATAATGATAACAATGATAATAATGATAATAACACCAACATAATCATCATCATCATCATTACTACAGGTGCTACTACTACTTCTACTACTACTACTACTACTACTACTACTACTACTACTACCATTACCACTACTACTATTACTACCAACACCACCACCACTACCACCACTACTACTACTGCTACTCCTGCTGCTACTATATACCACTGCTCATATTTCTATTATTATTGAGAACACTGTTCAGTACCTCTGTGAAGGGAAAAAATAAGCACTTTCAACTAGGTATGATATCAGACCAAAGTACAATTTCCTTCTTTTTTTAACACTACGTATTAATTCTCCATTGACTATATCTATTTGTTCCGGTGTAAACAGAATATTCCCAGGAGAAAAAAGGAGTGCATTCTTTTCATATATATGATCACACAGTTAAGAATGGTACTTAAAAAATGGCTGTTTGACTCAGCCAAATAGAAATGTGGTGTTTAAGTAGATATGGCTCATCAAAATGATAGGTCGGACATAATTTTGTCAGGTAAAGTGAGCGTGTGTGCGTGTGCGTACGTGTGTAAGCGTCAAGTTAAAATAGAGAGAGGGAGAGCCAGATCAAGAGAAAGAGACATGCTAATAAAAAGAGAGTGATAAAATAAAGATGGATGGAAAGGAAGAGACAGAGAGAGAGAGACAGACAGAGAGAGACAGAGAGAGACAGAGAGACAGAGAGAGATAGAATTTTAGAAATAGAGATAGAGAGACATAGATGAAAATAGATGCTGCGAAAGATGGACAGACACAGAGCATGGGATAGAGAGGAAAGAGAGAGAGTGGGGGGCGAGAGAGAAAGAAAGAAAGAGGAAGAGAGAGAGTGAGAGAAAAAGAGAGGGAGAGAGAGAGAGCGAGAAGGAGAGAGATAGAGAGAGAGAGTGAGTTTCTCACTTGACTTGTTTAGCACATTCCTTCACACGCTTAGTATATTTATTCATAAACACGAATATAGAGTAAACGCAGTATTAAGATACATTAATAAAAGTGTCAGGGGAGTTGTTATTTGCAAGTATTATGCGAGGTGTATGCAGTGACGAATAGCCACACCTTACTAATAAGGCAGGCATATCAGAAAGAGGGGGCCTCAGACTAAAAAGGCAGTGACATTAATCTATCTTCTTTTTTATTTTTTATTTTGTTTTCTTTCTCGTTAATTCTCTTGTCAAATATTTGTATTTACCCCCCCCCCCCCTTCTCGAAGGAAATTATGTTGAACACCACTTTAAACTGATGCAGTGTGTCTTTTGATATCCTTAACGTAGAGTCTGTCTAGACGTACTTATACTAATGCTGTAATAAACACCTTGGAATTTAGATTCATTGATTCATGAGCTAGAATTATATGTACCCACACTTTCTTCATAACAAAACTTAAATGTATTTAATGTTTTGTTTTTTTCTCTCTCACTAAATTCGTGTTTTGATTGATAACCTGATAACTTTTAAATAGCATTCTGATACATTACACTCGATTTCATTAAAATAAGGAAACAGATATGTTACTCGTGCCCTTAACTGTACGTCAATGTAGCATTCTTGCATTAGGGCTGATTTTATTTTGTCGTTGTTGTTGTTGTTTTTGGCTAGTTAAAGTGGTGTAGCATGAGTCCCACAACGAAAGGCGAGAAAACAGTGCGATTTCGTGAGGAGAGGGCTGGGGAAGGGTCGTATCATTGCCTTTCTTTCTCTTAGCAGGGACTTTCGTCGTCATTCAATTTAGGGCTCGTGCCCCCTTATGCCCTTGGGATAAAGATACACGTTTATTATTAACTTGAGATATTTCAAGTATGTTGCTACAATATCTCGGACTGAAAAATAAGATATACACGGTGTACTGAATAGATGAAGTGCATGACATGAAATAATGTTCTGGTTACTATTTGGTAGTACATTTATATACAAATCGATGTTATATTTTAATTCCGACTCGGCGTCATATATTACTCAATAACCCCTACGAAACAGCTCATGAATTATACACACTATTCTGTGTACTTTATTATTGCATAGAAATAGGTGTCCTACTTTTCATCAAAAAGTATAACCCAATACGAGAGAGTTCATGACATTTATTCAAACTATTCAGTGTACACAGCACGTAATTGTGATGGAGACTTTGACAGTTTATATTAATATATCACGGAAAAAGGGAGAAATCGATCGAAGTGAATTGTTCGGAAGATTTAACCCCTAGGGTATAACAACCTCGTCCTTAATATGAACTTGTTATAGATGTGTGTACATGATATGACCTGAACTATATCGAGAAAATTGTAATTTTAAAGACATTCGCTTTTCTCAAGTGTTAGAGATCACAAGTCGGATCTTATAATTTCATGAACTGGTAGAACCTGCAACTTCTTTAGAAGATGTACAAAATAAGATGACAAGTCGATAACGTCTTCAATGACGGAAATTTATTCCTATTTTGTACACCTTCTTTAAAGCATCTGAGCTACTGTTATATACAAATTAATCCTAACAAATTATTTCTTTTGTCTATCGTTATTAAGTTTGAAGAAAAAAAGTGAAATTCGTTTTAATACCTTGACGTAATTTGTACATGCTACTAAAATGAGGAATCACCCTGCAAGCCAATTTTAAAGAATTTTTAAGTGGGTTCCTTTAAATGTATCATGGTAATTTGCATACTGATGGTCAACATGGGGAACTTACCGTTCCATATTCTGTGTTGTTTTTTATGATTGGATAGAAAACATCACGTGATCCTCCTTGAAGACGCCATCTTGGATCATCGCCATTTGCTTGCCATAAGATATCATCCGACCCATCTGAAGTGAGAGAGAAAGAGAGAGAGAGATATAGAGGGGAGAGAGGGTGAGAGAAGAAAGAGAGAGAGAGAGATTTTTTAAAAGGCAGAGAAAGATAGAGAGTAAAATGAGAGAGAGAGAATTCATTAGAACAAGAAAAAGCAAAGCTCTAAGTTGGTAAATATATCTAGGCCACTAGGTGTTCGTGTAACCAGTAAAGTGGTTTTCATCTCTTATATCTACAATTAACCGATCGGAACTAAATAATGTCACACAAGGGATATACCAATCGATTAGAAACCAATCAATATGTAAAACGCGAGGGTATATTTCGTGTAAGCGTAATGGACCTTCATTCATTCATAAGCATAATAAGTCTAAACGTCTTCGATATTATGATGATGTGTCACCTACTACATTTAGGGTCTCTAACAATCACATATTTTAGAGATGCATTAATATTTTCTTGTTAATTATTCCATCACACCTCAAATTAATGATACCCATTGGCGTTCTTTCATCTCTTACAAACGACAGCTACCCCATTTATAGAATTATATACCACAATTACAATCAAATAATTATCTGGAGGTCAATGACTTTAATAGTGGGTATAGTTGTCCGGAAGAGTAGGTGGTATGTCGCTATCTGGCCTAGGGTATTGTCCCAAGTGTAGTTAACCAGGGGCAGTAGTCCTTGAGTAATAGGGACTTTTAGATTTGCACGTCGACATAGTGGACTGCTACGTGTGATGTCCTTTTAAGGCACTGGCAGTCACACGTAGCAGTCCACTATGTCGACGTGCAAATCTAAAAGTCCCTATTAATACACAGGGCAGTTGTCCTGCGGATGGTAGTGCATAAATGGTAGTACATGAGGTTAGTTGTCCAGGAGTAGTTGTCCCCAGGGTAGTTGTACAGGGACAGTTGTCCAGTTATAGTAATGTGGTTAGTCGTTCAGGGGTAGTTTTCAAAGCGTAAAAGTCCATGGGAGGCAATACAGGGAGTATCCATCCTAAGTAATACAGTCTCAGGGTTAGTAATTCAGGGGCAGTGGTTTCGGGTGAGAATACAGGGGCGGTATAGTTTCTAAGTGTGTATCTGTCCCAGCTGTAGATGTGCTATGGAGGGAGTACTAGGAGGGAGTACAGGAGTTAGTCGTCTAACTAGTCCTATGGATACTAGTCCGTGTCTGGTGGTTCAGATGAGGTTGTTCAGGGATTAGTTGTGCAGGGGGTAGTTTTCGACAGATTGTTGTACATGAGGTAATTGTTTATAAATCTTTATGTAGGCGTGCACGTTATCCTGCTCATCAGCCATTGAGAAACTGCATTATTTCATTCATCTTGGCAAAGACCAGCCAATCTAGCGCATGTTTCTGACAGTAACACAGCGCTTTGCTCTTAATTACAAAATATGAACCTCGACTGATAAATAACTTCCATTTGTAATCAATTCTCAAACTTCAATAGCCATCTTTTGGACCTTGTCTTCGTGATTCATCGGGGGTATTTTTCAACGCCAACGCACACGTTTTCTTTCAGGTTTAGGTGTTCATTCAAATATTGCCATTCAACAAATTCCTCACAAATCGACAAAGAATGTCCGCCATTGACTCGCTCAACCATACAAAGCCAACCTCACAAGCCACATCATAGAATGAATTATGGAATTCATGTTTTCAAGCATGCATACCGTCTGTAAAACCAACATAGATTTACCATGATGAGTGTGAAGACCAGTGGGTTAAATAATGATGTAACAGTGTGTAGATGGGAAGCTTGTTACAGGGTCATTTCTACCACTTATAATTTTGGTGTACGCCCGAACCTTTAGAACGACAGAACGATTTTTATTATTTTACTTTAATTAAGAAAAAACATTTGTACACTTACTTTACACTTTAAAAAACTGTGTACACTAAAAATATTAATTGAAATTGCCTCTTGTCAGTTATTCGAGACACTATTAAACCTATTACGCCTAATCTAACACCCAATCGCAAACCCAACACTAACCCTATATCTTTGAAAAAACCTAACCCGCAGCAAATGTCGGCCAACAAATTAGCATTGCACAATAGAACTATTGGGGGCATGTCTATGATCACTAATCACCAGAAATGGCTCATCTACCCAGTGACCTAACTCAAGGTAATATTTATTTCATTGTAAGGTTCCTATAATAGGAAAGGTCACTCACTCGGTGTGTCTATTCTGCTACAAAATATTATGACCACTTCCTTTTTCATTTATTTTGATCTATTTTTTCTGGTAATTGCATATGGGTCAGGGTTGGCTCTTTCAAAAAAACCTTACATTCATATAAGCAGAAGATATTATAACTTCATGACTGAGATTTTACTCGTTAAATAATTTGGAAACTTCTAGAATTCGAAATCACTGCCACTGTGTGATTAGAATCATTGAGGGCTTACCTTCTTTTCAGAATTTTTATTAATATTACATCCCGGGTTTAATACCTAAATCGCATTTTGCATTATAAGACACTTTCCTACAGAGAAAAGTGACTTTACTACAATGACTTTATACAGTAGGCTTGCGGATGCACCATGTGAGAGAGAGGGAGGATTGAGGAGTCCTGAAAAGGACTCTTGGTAATCTTTCTTGAGGTTGTGTAGTCCTGAAAAGGACTGTTGGTGTAGTCTTGAAAAAGACTGTTGGTTATCTTTCTGAGCTTAAAGTTCTAAGGAGAAACTATAGCGCTTGGAGATGATGGGTTGCGGTATAGTTTCTCCTTAGAACTATAAGCTAAGAAAGATAACCAACATTCTTTTTCAAGACTACACCAACAGTCCTTCTCAGGACTACACACACTCAAGAAAGATTACCGAGAGTCCTTTTCAGGACTCCTCAATCCTCCCTCTCTCTCATACATGGTGCATCCGCAAGCCTACTTTATATCTACATCACCATGCAAGCCGATACTTACAAGCAGCATCTACAATGACTTTACTAATATTTGTTGTGGTACTTTCAACCCACTTCCCTCTTCATTTCTTAATCTCTCTCTGTCCCTCCCACTCTCTCTCTCCCTCTTCCTCTCCCTTTTTTTCCCTCTCTCTCTTTCTGTATCTTTTATGTTGACTTATATTATCCATGGTTGCAAAGCAGCTAGGAACTGTTAGTTCCAAAATGGAAACAAAACTAGGTATAGCGTTTCGTTCGATAAATATTTCAGTTCAGTAAAACTATGTGACATAATTAAGATGTCTCAGGAAAAAAGAAAATGGGGGTGATGAAAAGCAACAGTTTCAGCTATTTGTTTCAATCAAGCAACTAATTGCTGAATAAACATACATAAATAGTGAAATTAATATGCTTAAAGTATGAGAACTGCACAAATTACAGAAAAGGGACGTCAACAATAATAACTAGCCGATTCCGGATGTAATCTAGCTTAGTACATAGTTATGAATATTATTGCTGGAAATTGCGACCTCACCCTTCCCAATATATTTGTAAGAATTCGAGATCAGCCACCGTAGTTCCGTAGTGATTACTAACGTTCCACGCCCAGATAGTATGAGATGGTATATTATTTATATTCTATGCTCTACTATTCTTTTCACAGCTTCTGTCCGCCTTTCTGTTGCGGTCATCATAATGGAATGTGCATATCAATAAATGCTCATGAATCAAAAGTTCACCCTGCCGTCTGCAGTTTAATTGCAGAAGCTGGCAAAAGGTGACATAAAAAAGCGAAGATGAAATGTGCTGAAAAAGATAGCTCTTTACAAATACCAGATACATTTCATACGACCATGGACCTAGTAGGTCCAAGATACGACAGAATTAGAAAGAATCTAATTCAAAGTTCACATCTTTTAAACATGACAAGGTTTGACATTGCGCATTTTAGAGTAATCGCCTTAAAACTGATGGGGTTGCTTCAGGAAGAGCTTTTCTTTCCCATTTTGGAAAGAATACTTCCACATATGCATCATACAGTTCACTGTTGGTAGATTAATGAATAATGACTACAAACGTCATGAGAATGTGTCCAGTATTTTATCTAAGAGGATTAAACAATTTTGTTTAAAAGATCTTGTATCTATGAACTGGCTTACTACTTTTTTCTTGTTTTCTTCAGGAAGTACAGAGCTATTACATCAAAGGCTCTTAATTGAGCAATCAAACCGTGTTTTTACATATTATAATTACATATTGTTCTAATACGGAACATAAAACCAACCAACCAATGACCCAACCTGGATACTTTTGTAGACGAACTGCACAATATGCGCTATTGGCGTTGTACGCTAGAATTGGTGGGCGTGGTTGCAGAACTATACACACAAAATAATTAGCGAGTGTATCAATGTGGTTACTATCCCAGTCATACCACTAAACCATATTCCAAACCTGCCGCCAATCGACAGCATCATGTCCATAACGTGTATTTTCGTTCGGAGTATTGACATGGTGATTCTTTCGGCAGTGGGACTACGGGATTACAACATAAGTTGTAATCGAGGGCAGACATAAAGGAGACCACAAAACCTCAAATATGCCACACAGATGGGCTGACTTTTCTTCTGTTCTTTGTCCGGGTTTATATTGTTTAGGAAATACCATTGAATACCTTCTTTTTGTTAAGATTTTTTTTTTAACCGGTTAGCAAATAATATTAGGGAAAAGGCAAAAGCAATTACTTCGAAAAGCCACCCTATCAGACCTGCGCCCTGTAAACATATAGCTGACTTACAGGATATGATATCTTCCTTCTTGCCACACTAATTGACTGTATCTCACAGCGTCGTATATCTCTTAGCAGCATGTGTAACATGACTGTAATGTAGTACTGGTCGTAGATTTACGACTGATTAAGGAATAAGGAGAGTAATTTGAAGGAGATATAATCGATTACAACTATTCATGTTGTAGATGTTTTCTATCATACCAAATGGACATATTATTAGTAGAAAACTATTATACTTATACAGCTAAGCTAACACATTAATGATTCATAGACAATGAGATGAATGAATACATTATATTCGTATCAAATGTTTACCATTGAATGTTCAGTCGTTACAATTCGGTAAAATTACCACAATACATCCAAGGCAGATTGGCCTTGATACACTTGAGGACCAAACAGAATTGTCCATCCCGGGCAGGTGGCTATTATGCGAAGGCGGTCACTCTTTAAAACGTTTGCAATGTATGACAGCATTGGAAGGGTCACTTTAAGGTAAATGGATCATGGCGATGTTCGTTATCAATGTTACATTCTTATAAGCTTGTTTCGTGTTTTTTTGTTTGTTTAGGTTTTTTTTCATTTGTTTTCTCTTCATTTTACCGTAATAGGACAATTAATATTAGACTTCGAAATTTTGCCATATTTTTTGTTCTTCTTCTAATAAAATCGGAATTGAATTGAATTGAATAACTAAAAGTTCATGAAAGTTGAGAAGGCGGTGTGACCGCTTCGAATCAATTAATATGTTTGCTGTTTGTATTTTATGTAGGTGGATATGGTGCATTGTAGTTGAACCGCAAAATTTCCCACAGACGTTTAGAGATAAAGTGAGACCCATAATTGTCTCATTTTCCATAATAAAATGATACCTGCAAAAACGCCCCACCTATCAAGACAGGGGAATATTTAATTCTCAGGGCTGGAGTTGGTTTAAGCCGCCCAAATATATAATCATTAAAATGGTATTTTGGATTTATATAACGCCTTATACATTTATGATGTCCCTAGGCGCTGTATAAAAATGATTATACCCTAGTTAAAATAATAATGTAATGATAACATTAAAATTATTTTGTTTAAGCCTCATCGGCATCAACGCTGTTCTCCCTGAGGGCCCTGCAATTACTAATACACCTAGTTATTTCTAGGTACCCATTTACATCTGGGTAGAGAGTGGCAAACGTGGATTATTGTCTTACCAAAGGACTTTAGTGCCGGGATGGGATTCAAATCCTCAACTCTAGGATTGAGAGTCAAGTAAATGAAGCACTGAAACCTGCTCGCATACAATTATATGCACCTTCTGTACTTCCTTGGGATCATTTGAGTGAGGCGCCTTTTAAGAGACGCTCACAATTAAATGTGGGATAAAAACATGACTTTCGCATCTAGTACCTATATAACACCTGGATTGAGAGAAGCAATGAAGATAAAAAGCCTTGATTACGAACATGAGTGCCGTACCTAGGTAGTAGGTCCATGCTAGGATTGAAACTAATATAAATCTCTTAGACAATAATGGAATGTTTTGATTTCTTCTTACAATAGAAATTAAGTTCAATTTGTACAATGAAGTACATCCGGTTGAAGGAACCCTTGCTACGAATATAAATTAAATCTACGTGCACTTTTGGACACTATAAGAGCTTAGACATAATATCATATTTAATACAATCTAATGAGGGAAAGTAAAATTTCCCTGCTCGCACCAAGTTAGTAGAGAAAGAGAATTAATATATCCCCAAAGGTGAGCGATGTAGAAGATCGAAACGTGATTTAGGAAGATTTGTATAAATAAGAACTCATGAAAAAGTGCGTAAGATTGAATCATTATTGCTATAAATACAACATGATTAATGCACTCCTAGCGTAAACTGTTTACAAATCTTCATTATCAAATAAAAGTGTTTGAAGGAATGTGACAAACGATCTTGAGAACAATATGCATTATTCGAATGTGTAAGATATTTCAAATATTCCGAAGCTCTTTGATGGCTTGGTTTGCACGAAAGGCCACGACCACATTTGAACAAATAATAATGAATGGATTTGATTACAAAACCTGGAAAGCGTGAAATTTGTCTACCGAAAGATAAAGTTTGCATACTTTTTTGTAAGGTTAGTCATGTGTTCACACTTTGATCCCCGCTGTCATGTTTTGGGGAGCTTATAAATCAAATGATATTAACAGCAATTATTCTTTATTTAAGGAGAGAAGAAATAGAAGAGGAAAATAAATGTGTGTAAAGTAAATCTTACACAATAATTCATGAATATATTATAGTTATATAACTATAAATCATCAAGAATATATTTCCCATGGCCTCATGTTCTTGTAATGTGTCAATCAAATGATATTAACAGCAATTATTCTTTATTTAAGGAGAGAAGAAATAGAAGAGGAAAATAAATGTGTGTAAAGTAAATCTTACACAATAATTCATGAATATATTATAGTTATATAACTATAAATCATCAAGAATATATTTCCCATGGCCTCATGTTCTTGTAATGGGACAAATTTGTTGCACGCATCACATGTGCTATTTCAGAAAGGTCCGATTTAATCCATTACCTAACTTTGTTCAAATTTGTAATGTAAAGAGTTGCCTAGTCTAACGAAAGCATAATTCATACATTGATCGGTTCATTCAATTTTTAAACTATTGATTTATTTAATGATAATAATAAATTGTTTCTTTTATAGCGCTATATCATCCAATTGAGGACTAATCAAAGCGCTTTACAAAAAATATAAATTAATGAATTAAAACTCAGCAAAAAATATGATAGAAAATGTAATGCAGTTAATTACAATGTAACAGGTGTGTATTGAGATGCTTCTTAAGACATTTATTCATGTAGTATGCTTTTTATCTCTCTCGAGGGTATGCGTATTTATAAACAATAAATTACATCGGTTTATTTTCATTTACATAGCGCGTATTGGGTAAACTGAGTGTTGCGCCTTGGTGTGAGATTAGGTTTAGCCTTCAAAGAAACAAAACGGTACTCACATTTTAAGGTACCTTTTGTTTTGGATCGCCTTTTTCAAAAGGGGGCGGGGACATAATGGAGAAAATTAGGGTGTAAGTTTTTGTGTATTTAAGGTATACCTCCTGGGTTTCAAAAGTGGGGATTGGACATCCATGGTTGGACACAAGCTGGTTGTGCCCCCGCCCCACACTTATGTCACTCTCTAATCGTACCAATTCCTGCGGTAAAATGAGCAATGTGAAAAATTTGAGGTGTGTCCATTTTGCCCATAGGTAAAAAAGTAAATAAGTAAATAAAAAGTCATCGGATGACAACATGATGTTGTTTGTCAAGTGTGATTCAACAAACCCTAAAACGCCCATTCTGACATGACTGTGTATCAAAAAGTGACTCTTCACATTCCCCCCTATTTAGTTCGTAGCCATGTCAAAGGAGTTATACCACTTTTCTTTTAAATGGGTTTCATTAATTGTTGTAATGTTTATCATTTGCTGTGATATCTAAAAAACATTTAGCATGAGTAATTAAGATGGGTGCCGGGAGTGTTTGAACAACCCCCCCCCCCCCGCCCCTCCCTCTCTCCTCCGCCCTTTAGAGGTCCGCTTGACAAGAGCACACACAACAAAAAACAAATGCCCCCAGGGACCCGTCGTAAGGAAAAAGAAGGCAAATTAGATGTTATTACAATTGTTCAGGATTCTAAAATCAGAATTTTCTCGCTGTGTAGTTGCTACGATCCCTCGAATATTAACATACGCAGTGCTTCTTACTTCTGTAAAAATATATCAAGTTGCAATGTCGTTTCTGTCCCGTCAACTCTCTAATGGCCAAATCTCTTCATAAACTAAAGGGGTAATTCACATTTCCTGTCCCCCTTGCCGGTCAAAAACGTCATTAATTTTTCAATACAACCATACATAACATGCTCCAAAATACAAATTGCCAACACTTCAAAATATAAATCTATTCTCCCTCGGTCGCTACGCTCCCTCGCATATTCATAGATACACCATTTCTTCCAGAAAGCCAAAGCGAGGGGGATTATTCTCTTCATCAAGGGGGCGGCTAAATTGTTCTTTCCCCTTTTAAAGGTAATTTTTAGTATATCGATTGTTTTTTCCTAGTTCTCCTAGGATGCGAAATTTCAACATGCAGTGATCCCGCTCTGTTGCCACACTCCCTCTCAATTCATTAGCATATATGCAATGTTTCTTGTAATTTATATGCCCTCGACTAAAGGGCTCTCGAAGGCGGGCGTTGGGGTTGGGGTTGGAAGTAAGTGTGGTACTTTATGAAAAGAGGGAACTTTCCTCCATTCCCCTCCCTAGAAAACATCATAAGTAAATGAGATTAATCATTAATCAAAACAACTATGGTAGCTTACATGCTACCTCGCATATTAACAAATCTAAAGCAGTGTTTCTTAAAACTGTCCTGTAGAAATGATGAACGTCAAAGCCTCGGGTTGCGCGGGGAGAGCCTTCCTCTATGAACGGGGGATTGAGAAAGCAAACCCGTCCAGCCCTCGCCCGGGTCCCAAGACAACAACACAGTTGTATTTAATATACTAATAATTGCGAAGTATGGATAAGCTTTAAAATGCTCTCAAATAAGTTTCAACTGTCAAGAAATGTTATTTCTCCCACACGATCGCTACGCTCCCTCGCATTTTAGTAGATGAAATGTTTCTTCTAATTTAACAAACCCTGTTTACCACATTTGGTGCAACAGTAGTAGTAGTAGTAGTAACAGTAATAACAGTAGTAGTAGTAGTAGTAGTAGTAGTAGAGTAGTAGTAGTAGTAGAGGTAGGAGTAGTAGTATTAGTAGTAGTAGTAACAGTAGTAACAGTAGTAGTAGTAGTAGTAGTAGTAGTAGTAGTAGTAGTAGTAGTAGAAGAGTAGTAGTAGTAGTAGTGGTAATAGTAGTAGTATTAGTATTAGTAGTAGTAGTAGTAGTAGTAGTAGTAGTAGTAGAAGTTGTAGTAGCAGTAGTAGTAGTAGTAGTAGTAGTAGTAGTAGTAGTAGTAGTAGTAGTAGTAATAGTAGTAGTAGCAGTAGTAGTAGTAGTAGTAGTAGTAGTAGTAGTAGTAGTAGTAGTAGTAGTAGTAGTATTAGTAGTAGGTAGAAGGAGTTGTAATAGTGATAGTAGTGCTAGTAGTAGTAGTAATATTGGCGGTAGTAGTAGTAGTAGGTGACATTAAAATGATAACGTATATACTTCGCTTCAGAAATGCAGTTTTACATATATTTACACACTATAAGAAACATAGTTTATATTAACGTTAATGTCCAAAGCATAATGGGCGGGGCCAGATGATCGTGATGAAACACTGAAGCACATAATAATGTGCGGCACACACACAGATTCAACTTTTTGTGCATTTAGTAGAATGAACTCACCAATGACAGGTAAACCATGGGCGACAAAACTCGAGAAAATTAGTCCAAAGATGGCAAAATGGGATAGACGATTGGTAATCCACGCCATAGCTGGCGTTCCAGGGGTACCTGCTGATCCCCACTACTTTCTAATCCTGGTTAATAAACTCCTCACCGGTGAAAGTTTTCAAACTATCGGAAGCGAGATGTACCTGCGCCTATTAACACGAGCGGGACTGCGGCTAAGCTTTTGGGTCCAAGTCGCAGCTCTCTCGTTTGCAGAGTGATTATAATATGATTGCGTTATCTTTTTTCCTTGGAGCGGATTTCACGCTAAGTTTGATGTTTTGTCCCAAACCGCAAAATTCTTTTATCCATTCTGCATGACTGCCTCGCATACCCCTCTCATTCATATTCATAATGATCATTTCGCGATGATTCTCTCTCTCTAGTGCTCTCTCTCTCTCTCTCTCTCTCTCTCTTCTCTCTCTCTCTCTCTCTCTCTTATTCTCTTTTTCAATCCCATAGTCATCATGTTGCACTTATAGTACGGTGATACTATTATCGTTTTCGTTCCGGAATTTTGCAAAAGAATATAACAAGCCATGATATCAGCGGGTACAATAGCTTGTTTGCTGATTAATGCCTTTCAACTTTTCAACTTGTCAGGCCAACCTTGCTATACATTGCCTTCATGGTTAGTTAGCTTGCCCCATAGTCCTGTTCAGAACTGTTATAAACGTTCAATCTTCTAATAGCAATACATTATTTCAAAGGAAATCAGATTTTTGAAAGGTTTGGTGAATAGGTCTATAGGAATGTTGATAAATCCAGATTAAGTGAAGCAATTTTATGCTCATTTACTGGTAAATTGTTACTGTTGTCCTACACTAGTGTCCTTATGAAAAAATATGTGTCTTTGACAATACTTTGCATCTAACATAATTTATTTTAAGAAACTTTTGCGAATTAGTTACTAAATGCCCATTTTCAATTCATTTCAAGCGCTAATTCTCTCTCTCTTTCTCTGTTTATATCGTATATGATCATTCTCACTTATTCATTGATTCATCATTCTGTCAGTTTCATAAAGTTCAATCACAACCGTAACTTAATGTGAAGAAATCTAAAGAAATAATAAATGCAGAGAAAAAAAATTGAAAATTGTTATCACGAATATAAATAAATAAGTACAAATAATGAAATACATTATGATATTTCATTGCTCTTTCTGACTTACACTGTGACAGGGTTAATTTCCTGTCAAAAGCCCATTCAAAGTGAGCAACAAAAAGTGGCGTCACTGTATACACAATAAGATTTGCATAAGTGTGAGCCAGAGGAAAATCGTCGTTATGATTTCCCATTGTCCAATATAGTGGCCCGAATTCACAAAGGAGGTTCGTCGACAAACCTAGGTTTATGTGCGTCATATGACGCGTGTCGATGCGTGTCAGACCAAGGTTCAGACAAACCTAGGTCTGAAACGCGTAAAAACGCGTCACATGACGCACATAAACCTAGGTTTGTCGACAAACCCCCTATTTGAATTCGGGCCATTATGTCTACATGATTGTGTGGTTGAAGAACTGACTTTCCTTACACGTATCAGACAATTATTAACCAATCATTTCACTTATCATCCGACTAATTAACTAATCAATTAGTTAATAAACGTATTAACCAATTAA
This sequence comes from Strongylocentrotus droebachiensis, assembly GCA_035222895.1. NCBI lineage: Eukaryota > Metazoa > Echinodermata > Echinoidea > Camarodonta > Strongylocentrotidae > Strongylocentrotus > Strongylocentrotus droebachiensis. The sequence goes on from JAVYIG010013992.1 coordinate 40,068, forward strand.
CCAATAAACTGATTAATTTACTGATCAAAAAGTCACATAGCCAATCAATAGATCCATCAATCAATTAATTAACCACTAAACATATTATATCAATTGGATAATCAATCGACTAATCAATTAATCAACCACCATTTTAACTAACACACCGACGAACCACTTTATCAACCAATCGACTGATGAGCTATTATAGCCAACCCCAGTCAACCAATGATTCAATAATCCAATCAAATAATCACACAATAAACTAACTAATCAATCAATTAACTAATCGGCAAATTAACTAATTAAATTAACCTAATTATCAATTGAATGATCAGCCAACGTATAAATCAATTGAACGATAAACCAGATAACTGATTAACCAGAACAAAAGAGCAAACCAACAGAAATCAATAAAACAGTCAAGGACATAATAAGCAACCAATCAACAAGCTAAAACTGTCATAGTAGAATTTAAACAAGGCTTATTCAAAGGCCATGATTGCCAAATCTCCAAATCACAATTCATCTAAAAGTTTCAAAAGTCATTGTCTTTTACTAGCTTCGTCGAACATTTTGTATAAATGTTGTGTCTTTTTTATTCAGGCCTTTAATATACTGTACGTGTTAATTCTCCATGCCCCCCCCCCCCCCCTCCCACACACACACACTTAAAACACTTATACTAGACCAACGTAGGTTATACATCAGTGAGAGCAATGACTAAGCGTTGAATATCTATTTCATATGTGTAACTTGAATGAGATTATATGATGGGAAAATAGACATTTGCCTGTCATTAAAAGAATTGCATTCGCCAGCTCGTTTTCTATTCATTCTCCTGAAATTAAAAAATAATCCCTCAAAATAACCATAGCTTTGGTCCCATTAGTGTCAGAAAAGATTCACTCAAGCTCTTCAGGTTTGTGTAAATAGTGCCGAATTCCTGTCCTGAAAATCCCATTCTGGTTTTGTGACTGATCTATAGACTTTGTCAGATCGATTGTTGCTCTGAATGAAGAATTCCACTGGACCGTGAAAATCAGGGGCAAAGAAATTTTGAACGGCGTCCTCAAATATAATTCCTACATTGACAATAAGGGGCAGTGTCTAAATCGGGGAGAAACATCATTTCAAAATAAAAGCGTTACTTTTCACTTAGAGATGTAAACCTCATGACCCCCCCCCCCCCCACACACACACACACACACGCACACTATTTGAATGTCTACACACACAACTTACAGAGTAGGGAACGGTTGTATTGAAGCTTTGATACGATGATTTGTGGGGGTAAATTTGGTGTACATCTGGGATTAAAATAATACTGTAAGATATCATGGCACCTTTCAAAATGTAGGTCAATGTTTAAAGGTCACAATTTTTTGAGGTTCCTACTAATAAAATATGAATATATATTTTTACTTCTAAATTTCTCTCTTACTCATTCTCTCTCTCTCTCTCTCTCTCTCTCTCTCTCTCCCTGTCCCCTTTCTCTCTCTCTCTCTCTATCTGTATGTCTCCCTGCATTTTTCTCTCTTTTACTCTCGTTCACCTGTCTTATTTTCTCCTTGTTTTTTCACTCTATTCACCTTTAGCCCCCCCCCCCCCCGTCTCTCTCTCTCTCTCTCTCTCTCTCTCTCTATTTCTCCCTCTCCCTCTCTTTCTCTCTCTCTCTCAACCCCTTTCTCCTCCTGCCCATTGCTTACATTTTCCCTTTCCTTCAAGGATTTCTTTTCTCAAACTCGTGCTTCCTTAATGTTCTCTTATCCTTTACCTCTCAACATTGTTTTGTCTTACTGCTTTTCCTGACATACAATAATGATCACGTGGTTTGCCTATCTTTTTGGTGACCATTGATTATGGTCATTAACCATTCATTTATTCAATTTCCTTCATGATAATTTTACATGTATTTCATAAAAAAATTCCTCTAACACGATCTCAACTACTTTCGAAAAATTAAGCAATTTTAGTAGGCTTGTGCGTCACCTATTAAAATGTGCGAACATAACAATTACATATTGCGTCAATGGAACATGATATCTATAGGATATACAATAACGTATTGAAATTGCCCTTCAGTTGATTTCCGAAAATAGTTGCGATCATGTTCATTTTAGTACTTCCATACTCGATTAATACGAAATATTACAACTTACCTACTTAAATACAATTATTGTTAGTGTAATCTACTAAAAGCATTAATATTGTATTGACAGAAACAAATATGAAGCATTCATGGACCGGGATGTCTTCTTGCCAAATGGCAATTGCCTTCCAGAATACATTTTCTCCCTCTTTCTCTCGGACTGGTCTCCTCTAGCTTCTACGATGTTGTGCATAAACGTTCCCAAATCAACCTTAGAGCTGCGATGATTTCCCTACCTGAGGGCAATTTTGTTTAACATTTCTGCAATCCTGCTTTATTTTTCATGATCTGGTATCTTCTTTTGATATTTTCTTCTTCTATTCTTTGGTACTAAACTATGTTACTGTATTGTTGTCAAATGCATATTCTTCTTGAGAATAACATAGGTAATGTCCCGTGAGACCGACGGCACATGACACCGGCCCGCGCCCCACCCCTTTGCCATTTTCAAATTAAGTGGCATACACAAGTCCAAGAATGTGTCCCCCCAACAACAAAAAAATGAAAAAATGAAAAAATGAAAAACTGAAGAAAAAAATGATAATAATAATGATAATAATAATCATCATTATGGGGGTGATAACCTTTTATGATTTTGCTTGTCAGAGAACTTTTGACTGCGAAAAAGCCTAAACGTCCTGATGCCCCTCTTTTGTTTCTGCTTGTCAGCAAATTTCATGAATATGTACTCGCCCGTTCTGTTTTCTTTTTCTGGAAAAAGCAAACATGTAAGAAATTATCCTAAACATTAAAGGTACTATGTCCCTTTTGCAGCCAACCTAAATTCTGTAGAACTTTGCATGAATTATGAATATGTCATGTATGTCCCTATCTGTGAAATTTAAACGTTAGCAGTGACCTCATATTCAAATTATGCAAGGAAACCCGTTTACTTCCTAGACTTCACTGTCGGACACTATTGAGTGACTGACTGGCTTTTTTCTTCTTTGGTAATAACATACATGAAAAGAGTTGTAAAGGGAACATGAGCATTTGTCTACATCAATAACCCACTTCTTGTGATGGCCAAGATTAAACTGATTGAATCTTTGCGCAGCATAAAACGTATGACCATTCGGTACAATTGTCTGAAAATCAAGACTATTACTTTTGGGCTCTATAGCCCTAAAGTCGATTTGACAACTAATAGTCATTATTTTCCCACTTTAAGACATTTTCAAGCCCCACCTTTTTTAGGGAAGTTCTAAATAAGTATTATCTTTCAAATGCAGTTGGAATTTAACTTTTTAATTTTTTTGGCCTGCAAATGGGACATAGTACCTTTAAGGGATAAATTTAAGATATAAGCCCACCCTCATTATTGGCTTCGCTGTCTCTTCTCCACCCCTCTCCCCACCCATTCCCTTCAAAGTGTATGTAGTAGTATTTATTTTCTTTTTGATTAAAACAAAAGGCATACGATACAAGTATTTACATTAGTATGAATGTAATGGCTGGATAACCCATATTCAGCTGTGCCAGTCACGACAATACTGGTCTTCCATGGGGTCTCGAAAGCATAATATCAAACATGACTTATAATTAGTTACTAAATTAAAGGATATAAAGAAGGTACAACACACTGTTATGAATGCTTAAAATCTACAAAAGGGTAGTTGTAAGGAAGGACTGCGAAAGTCCCCCCCCCCCCCGATACAGATGTTTAAATCCCGAGTCTTGAATAAGTAAAATTATCAAGGTCTGGGTGATTGAGCGTGTGAGTACGTGGAACAACGTTAATTCATGCTTAAAATGGATTAAACAGTATCGGGACTAACATATGTATTACTAATCA
>JAVYIG010013993.1:0-43986 GCA_035222895.1 Strongylocentrotus droebachiensis
TTACCCGATCCCCCCCCCCCCCAAAAAAAAAAAAAACCTAAAAACCTAAATTACTTCCTTTTTCAAGTGGATGTTTTCAAATATCAAAGAGTTGCAAACTAAGCATATTTTGAAATGAAATATTGTTTTAATTTCTTTTAAAGAGAGAAAGAGAGAGAGAGATGCATGAACAAATATAATTGGGAAGTGAGTTCCAGATTGTTGGGAAACTATATCGAACTGACCGTTGTACAAAGGTTTTCCCGACTTTCCATAAATGAAATAAGCTGCTGTTTCGTGTGCCATGGGAATGAATTTCTTTATTTATAGTGAACATTTTAACAATATTTTGGGGGAGGATACTCTTGAAGTAAAAATATCCAAGTAGGATAGTATGATATTGGTATAAATGGAAAATGTTCAAAGTATTCAATTTATGGAAAAGGGGAGCCGAATGAGTAAGATAATGACTACCAGTACATATTCGTATTGCCCTCTTTTGTAATTTGAAAATGACATCTAATTTGGTTTTACTACAATTTCCCCAGACAGTTATACAATATAAAATATGTGATAATATTAAGGCGTTATACAGTGAGAATAAGGCTGAACCAGGAAGACAGCTTCTTAATTTATACATAATACCAATGCATTTAGATATTTTGGTACTTAAATAGTTAATATGTGAATCCCACTTCAAATTTTCATCTATATTGACTCCAAGAAAACAAATAGATTTAGATTTAGTTATTGGTGTAGAATCGATACTTAATGTAAGATCATTGCAGGTTTTAGTCGCATTGGACAGCTTGTTATGGAAAGATATAAAACAAGTTTTAGTCAGATTAAGTATTAATTTATTGGCTTTAAACCATTTAGATATGTTATGTAGTTCAACATTAATATTCTCTTGCATATCTTTTAAATCCGGCTGAGTAAAGAACAAAGTGGTATCGTCTGCATACATAATAAAGTCAAATTTGGTAGATGATTTTTCAATATCGTTAACGTATATGAGAAATAATAGGGGACCTAATATAGAACCTTGTGGAACCCCGTGTTTAATTAAACTATGAGTGGAAGAAGCATCATTGAATATGGTAAATTGATAACGACTACATAGATAGTTTTTAAACCATATGAGTGGGAGGCCATGTACACCATAATGCTGTAGTTTACATAATAAAATATCGTGATTAACTATATCAAACGCCTTTGAGAGATCTATAAATATTCCTATTCCAAAATCGTTATTTTTTACTGAAGATACAATTTTATCCTGTAAATCAATAAGAGCATGACAAGTCGAGTGGTTACTTCTAAATCCATATTGACTGTCTGTTAAGATGCTGTTAGCTATTAAGAATGAATACAAACGTTTATACATACATTTTTCCAGTATCTTTGAGAAGCATGGCAATATTGAAATGGGTCTATAGTTTTTGCAGAGATGAGAGTCATTTTTCTTATAAACTGGTACAATTTTAGCAATTTTAAGTTTGTCTGGTACATTACCTGTACTTATAGATAAATTGAATATATAACATAAAGGCTTTACAATCGAGTATATAATCTTTTTTACAATATTACTGTTGATGCCGTCAAAACCACAGGAGTTACTTTTCTTCAGCGATTTAGTAATTTCAAGAATTTCAGATTCAGTAATAGGCTTTAAAAATAACGATTTCGAAAGTGGATCACTTAAATATCCCTCAAATGTATCATTTCGTGTAACAACTTGAGAAGAAGTTAAAATATTTGTGCAGCAATTAATAAAATATGAATTGAATTAATTAGCTATACACTGTGAGTCATCTATTCTTTTGTCGTTGCATAAAATATACTGAGGTGGATTACGTTTGGATTTACGAAGTAGTTTGTTTATGACGGACCAAGTACCCTTGATATCATGCTTGGTTCGATTCAATTTATGATTATCATTAATCATTTGTTTCTTACGTTAAGATCAGTCCCTCTTCATCGTTAAAAGAAACTTTTTTTCCCAGAAATGTCCATGCGACGCAATTAAGTCTTGAAACAATATTAAAGTCTTTGTTGTTCCATAGTTTACGTTTCTGGTTCAAATACTGCCGTGACGTAATCGGTATTATACCCTAAATTGGCAAGGTATTCTTTTCCAAGCTTGATGCTTTCATGTTGCGCTGTCTTCAGATTATATCCAATCTTGATCAACCAATCCAAAATATCAGAAAAATGCACCGTGTTCCCCATCGCATTCGTGCTGTACCTGTGTTGAACGGAAAACATAAGGTATTTTGGCGGGGATTCCCGTGTCAGTAGTTTCTCAGCCCCGGCGATGACAGCTGGTTCATAACCTCGCACATCAATGTGTAAGATCCATACTGGTAGTTCCTTCATGACGTCATCCAGTCTGTTGATGGGGATTTCCCCGTTTTTGCAATACAAAGGACTTTTGGGATCTACCAAGCGAAGAGAAATATGAGAGGAAAAATAAAATGCATTCAATGAAATATTTAACTGCCTATTTGGTGAATAGATTGAAGTTTAAGAAAATGCAATAAAGGATAAGCCTAATATACAAGCCACAAAGCCAGTATTCGTATATCATACCTGAAGGAGAAAAAACATTTCTGTTCCCTCAAAATTTAAATTTCTTATCATTTCAGACAAGTACAACGTTACAAATACAAAAGCTTGGGAAACAATTCAGTTCCATATACATCGCCGTATCTTGTCTAATTAGAAATACCCTTCAGCGATATGTTGTCTATAGGCCTAGCAGACAAATTAAATATCTCTTTTTTGCCCAAGTCACGTCTTGCTCTGCCTTCCCCTGTTTTAATTGTAAAATCAAGTTATTATTACATATAGGCAGCAAGACAAGAAGAAAACATGAGCAAAGAAAGTCGGCGTGATGTACGAAAAAGATAAGGCTTACTATATCCGCAATGAGTAATATATTTAGCATTTATGTAATAGATATTTCACATTTCAGTAGAAAGGGTAAAACAATAGAAATTAGGATTATCTATAATTATTGACCTGTAGGAGAGCTCCCTCCAAATTCAAACAGAAGCCTTGTTTTTTAAAGACATTTCAACTAATAGGAAACAGTTCTTAAATAATCCTTCTTTCACCTAATGGTGGTATTCTAGCATTGCTATGATCACTGGAGCTAGCAGCAATGCAAGTCTTTCCTGTCTGGTTCCCGATAGCTATGTTATAGAGAAAGATCCTGTCATCGTCCAGTTTGTTCAAAGCCACACTCTCTTGTAGGAGCTGAAAGTTCTGAAGATGCGGCTCTATGGCAACCACTCGATGTCCACAAGCAGCTACACCCATCGCTATGGTACCTAGATCATAATTTATACAGAGAAAAGTATTAACATTATATTGCCACGCGTATTCCTAGATATTGACAGAAAATGAAATAGCCTTGTGTCGTGGTATTGAGGTTAGTTGTCCCGTTTAACATTTTTATAAGGTTAATGAAAAGACGGTAACAAATCATCAGGCTCTGTAAAAATGATGATTATGTTTTTCTTTTGTGTTAACTAATTATGTGATCATTTGATTTTTTTTTTGATTTTTTTTTTTTTTTGGGGGGGGGGGTGGTATATGTTGTGCATTTGCGAACAATAGTCTGTTTAGACAGTTCAGGTATCAACAAATACCTGTTGAGAACTGGTCACACCAGCAGTCCCTGTAAGGAGGGTCCCAAATAGGCAAATTAAATTGGGTCGCTGCTGCTCAGATGATGTTATGTATCACTTCTCTATTAGAAAAAAGGTAACTAAACATTTCTAACACATGTAACATATGACATTCGTGGAACACACAAGGTATGGAGGTATAAACTTAAACTGGGAAAGGCAACATCGCATGACACAAAAGCAAAGTACATCTAAAAGCATTCAAACCTGACCCTACCAGAAGGAAGTAAAAAAAAAAAAAAAAAAAGGAAACGACACCTGATGCCACTGCACTGTGTTCTGGCTGTCCAGCCAGCTCATAAATCACAAGTGCTCTAGTATACCAAGTGGTTTACCTATTTTTACCCTACCCATGCATGCCGCTCCTCTACAAAAGGCATGATACATGTGTCTATAGTCCCCTAACAGGTAATACGACTTTTAAAACACTAAAATTGTGGTGTAGAAATATATCAAAGTGGTTGTGCACTTGGCACTTGAAGCTCTCTAACCTATCAAAGTTAGTAGACAGCACTGAACTTTAGCTTTGACAGAAGATCCAAGAGACCGACTTCTCGAGGGCCTTCAAAGCATATTTTTTCTTCAAACAGACATTATGCCTTGCATGCTCCTTTGCCATTCGCCAACACACAATGATTCCTACTATCTTTCCTTTCTTTTCAAATCCTTTACTCGTTCAAGATATTTGAATAGTTCATACACCAGGTTCTGGTACTCTTGTACTCGAACCATACATAAGGTCAATTCCCTGGGAATTTCAAATCCTCATGACAAGAGTGTGTTCTCCGTGTGTTCTTATTTCCAACCAACCCCTATCAAATTTTTAGCCTCTTTGATAACGATCGAATCTTGTCAAAAACTTTTCAGTTTACTGACTAATTTTGTCGACTAACTGTAAAAAGATCCAGAACATTCCCGAGATCACATCATTCGATCTTCAATCTATTTCAAATGAATGTCCCCTTGAAAGTAGCGTGTACTCCTTGTATGATCCTACGTCATTTATTACCTTCCAAGGTTTTCTAAAACCTTCTTTTCTTCAACAGTATTTTAAAAACTCACCTACGTATGCACCAACATCCACAAAGAAGGCATCCTCATGGGCATTGTTCATGAGATGACAAAGTCTTATTAATGTTTTATCCTGCCAGCCTGTCTGCCCTGATAACAGGTGTGCTGTCTCTTGGTCTTTCTCCTTCGGATGAGTTGATAAATAGTAACTTGGAATGCTGTGGATTATAAAGTAATGTCATATAAGAATATATCTCGCAACAGCTGCTGTGTAATCTTTAAACTCATGATTTCCTGAATGCTTGTTCTTTGTTAATCTGTGGAAGATGTATCATCATCATCATACGCATTCATATGTCGGTCCGTACATTAATATATTTCACCGTTTGATGAAGACTAATTTTAAAGTGGTCGTCTTAATTTTTAGAAAGTTATAATATAGTTCTCTCAAAGTTAGAGTATGTGATATGACAACGGGAAAAAAAATGATTGTAACTTAGGTAACTTCATATTTACATTGTCGACATATCCATATTATACATCAGACTGAATGACATCAAATCTACCCTTAATTACTCGGTCATTAGAGTGATGTAAATTACTAATATTTTATTTGTTTTTATTGTTGTTGAAAAACATTCACAGGGCCGAAATTGTTTGTATTAAACATGAAACTTACATCGGCGATATATCCATTCAGACTATATCCATTATACTCGATCATGCCCATATCTACTTTCCGAGAAGAAAAAAAACCTGTGGCAATACCCTCCGGACAATTATTCCTTGGTAACGGACCATATCAACAATGTGGTACTCGCTCTAGGGTACTTGTCCTGGAGTCGTTGTCGAGTGAAATGGCTTCAGTTGACCTGTCAAGGAATGTGGCTTACCCTTTACTCTGTGCCTTGGCGATCACGAGAGGGCTACCTCTTTGGTTCTTCATATGACCATCCACAAACTTATGAAGTGACTCCGGAAGTACAACATGAGCATCAGGACACCTTGAGCAAGCTCTAGGTTGTTGATTTTTACACGGCTCATGCTCTTGCAAATCAGCCTGGTAATTTGCCAGTGCACGGAATCGCTCCTCCTGCTTTTGGAGACGTTCATCGATGCGCTTCCTCCGCGCATCGGATTGTGAAAAGTAGAGTTGAACGAGGATGAGAGCCGAGAGGAATCCGATGAATACCGAATAGAAGGCGATTCGAATTTCGCGGTTCGTCCTCATGGTGTGTTTGATGACGCACAAGTCAGATATGACATCACACGAAACTCACAAAAGCATGAAAGCTGGAATACAAACACAACAAACATAATTATTAAGGGAGAATTTATTTTTTTTATTTTTTTTAATGATTTAGTATAAGAGAGGATTTGGCATTTAACTCAGGTAATATGCTAGCTTGTATATTTATAAGGGGGTGTCTTTACAAAAATGAAGCCTTCCCTTGTGCATTTCAATTCCATGAAAAGTATGCATCAAGTAGGACTAACCATCATGAACACTGTATTTTACAATATTGCTTCAATAAACCTAAAGTAAACTAAAGTAACTAACAGATTTATGAAATATTGCACATAAACTTCTTCAAATTACTGTTTTAAATCAAATGCCCGGACACACAACGTTTGGGTATATACATGCTTGGAGTATATTATTGAGAAAGGTTTATTTTTTGTTTATATTTTATATACAAAAACAAATGCAAGCTATCAATTAGGCAAGTCACGGTAAACAAAATGAATTTAGACATAAAGCGTTGCCGTTTGTTTTCTTATCCGTCAATGTTTGTACGCAATAATGAAAGTACTGCAACTGAATTGGCGTAGACCTGTATCGAGCATGTTTGCCACATTGAACACCCCTAGCTCTCCAGGCTCCTTGTAAGGCACTCAAGTATTTTAAGGAATTAATTTCCGTCGGATTTCCATTTACCTTTACCTGGTTCGAGTGTGGCAAATAGAGAATAATGTCTTTCCATAAGACGTCAGGGATGCGGCAGGGAAACGAACCCTTTACCTTGTGAAGTTGTGATATTGTGATATTGACAATGATTACACACGAAAACCTAAAGACACCCACCTGTTCGGAGCGGGATTCAAGCCTTAATAGGTTGGCAGGATACGGACGCTGAATGCCGCTTCATCTTGAAGAATGTTAGCAAACTATGAAGTGAATATAAGCATTTGTCCAAACTGCGATATAACATATTCAACCAACATTTGAAATGATTAGACGAAACGAAGTACTAATAACAACCAAAAGGCCTATGTTTTAATAACAAGAAAGTTGCAAATGTAACCGTATATACAGTGACGGTATTGTACACGATAGCTTTCTCCTGTATAAACTGTTGTTGTGCCCCTTAAACGGGGGGAGCGATCGATAATATTGATTAATAACCCAGAACGTGTCTTCTGTGTTATTACGTAATAATTGAGATTTAGGGGCTTCAAATAAGACGTGAAGGGACGAATAACGTTGGTATCTATAGCAGATGGAGAGAAAAAAGTATGGCCACTCAAGAAATTAATCGTGTCAATATTCTCGAAAACACTACTTATGATATGTGCCTCGTGAATATTTGAATATTATTTCTTTTTTGAAAGGCACCACGTCGTTTAAATAGATCTGGACGACCAATTCCTCCCTGCATGGATATTGCAAGCTATAATATCGTTCAGATCGTTCATCAAAATCGAAGGGCTGATATATTCTCAATTTAAAACCACTAAAAAATGCACTAAAAAATATAGAAGGAGAGAAAGAGAGAGAGAGAAAGAGCGAGAGAGAAAGAGAGAGAGAGAAAGAGAGCCTGATGAGGATATCACATGAATCCTCTCACTTCTTCCCTCGCAATTGTATGTTTAGTCCAGATAGTAAGACAAAAGCCAACCCTCTATCCCAGGAGTTGTCAAACGTTTTCCTTGATGGTCCAGATGTAATTTACGTAAAAGCTAAAAGGTCCGTAACAATGGGCAAATAAAGTTTACTTACTCAATTATTTCCATACATATAAGTTAGTGATATTATACAAACGTGTGTTTAATACACACATAATTCTAAGAGTTAAGACAGTCAAAAGTGGAATATTCTAGCATATTTTTACATGTAGGGCATATTAGTTGGGAAAATGGCAATGTTTTCCTGCAGTAAACATTGTCACGAATGGAGTGATTGCAAGACGAAGGCATTGAGGCAAATGTTCAGACAATCTACTCCTAACAATTTATGAATGGAACTTGTATACTGAAGAAAGTGAGGCCTGTTTCAAACTTTTAGGTCGATATCTGATCAAAGGGGAGATGCACGGGGGATGTCCATTTGGAATCTCGGCCATAGAATGATTACTAATTCAGTTTTCACATTTCCGCGAATTAATCCTGCATTGTGCACAGCATAATATCATTGTTAAGGGAGAAACATCAGTACCCTCGGTACCCTTTGGTCGACATCATATACATTTGGTATCAACAGATAGGGGACCTGGTGCATTCTGCCTCCATTTTAGGTTTTTTTTTAAACAGAGCCTCTCGGGTGGTCCGGACTTTCAGAAGCCCTGCTCTATCCAATCATGACTGATCTCGGTAGGCTTACAAATTGTCATTCGAATTTTCTTAGAACAACGCATATTATTTACCTTTGTCAATGTTATACTGGGAAATTATTGAACATTGTTATAAAAGCAGGTAGTGACAGCCCCATACTTAAGTTTTTTTTTTTTTCAAATTTCTCATTTTGTCACGTTGATACTATAATAGGGAGTTACATCATGTCATTTCCATCGCTAATCGTTGATTTTTTGTTAAATGTTGTTTATAATATACAGTGTATGCTTAATTTTCATTCTAAGACAGTTGAAGTAAAACAAATTTATCTTCCGTTTAATTGTAATACATATAAACAAGACGAATTGACATTATATGGAAAGTGCAATCAGTGAATATCAAATATTGACATTTCTAATTTCACGAATTTGTAGAATGTCAAACAGTACTATTCAGCTGTAAAGATTGTGCATGATATCACGATAAATTTGAAACAACAAAGGGTAACCAAAGCGATTACCGGAGTATTTTGTAAACAAGTACAAATATTGACATTTGAATACCTAATATTTGTTTACTACGTCAAACTCTCATGGCTGACTAGTTCATTTTCAATCAATCGTCCCGTCATTTCCATTTGACAATTAACCTTCATATCGGTTCAAAATATTCGTAGCGGAACGAGACGTACTAACAAGAATAATAGGGATTGGGGTACATATCAATCAAATAACTACATAATTATGTGGTAAACGAAATTTTGAGGGCTGTCAAATAATTGCTGTACAGTGTTTACAACGCGAATGCTTCTAATCATGAATTGATTGATTCCAATTCTCCCCTTGTCTATCGTCATTCAGAGGAACCTTTACGAGTGATTAAAAAAAAGAAAATGGTGTAAATACATACATGTCGTGCTTCTTTCATTTGTTTTCAATATCTTAAAGTTAAAGCAGGTTGCTAAGAGAATTTGAAAAGTTATTTACCACGACCCCTAACAGTAGCGCTGACCTTTTTTTCTTCTGAAGGGTCTTGCTGTTTAAGTAGGCAGACATTTGTGTATCGGTGTTCAAACACTTGTCACAGCGATTGCCTGTTGACATTCTGTCTGATAACACTACTTGAACATGTGAATTCAATAAATTTGAAGGTAATTTTCGGTTTTTGTTTGATATGGAGTAGTAAGTAATGTCTGTGTTCTGAATTACATGATTTCTGTCAAATTCATTCTGGCGGGAAAGATCGATCATAATTATTTGTTAATTGATATTGTTACTTGAACACCCACGCACGTTAGAAATCTACGCCTACACTCGTAGATTAATCATGGTATTACTACAAACATATAAAAAGAGTATATTCCGAAGAAAGACACTATGTCTTAGATGTTAATGATGAAGTTTTTAATCGTCCTTTGTACATGCGTGTTTCATCGCTATACTTATCCTTATGGCATCACCATCGTAATCATCATCACAATCTTCATTATCATCATCATCATCATCATCATCATCACAATCATCATCATCATCACAATCATCATCATCATCATCATCATCATCATCATCATCATCATCAACACCATCATCATTATCATATTATTCCTTAATTTAGTCGGATATAAAAACCCAATGATGAATTATTCGTAATCTTTTGTTTTCGTGTTTATATTCTGGTATGGTTGCTTTATACCCAAAACAAGTTAACTTGCATTTCTTAATTTCTTAAAAATTACCCTCATGTTCTCAATCTTTTACACTTTCTTTGTACGATAATCAATTTTATTCGTATTTTCTCTCACTCTCCTTTTTTTCTTCTCGTCAATAGAATTGCACGAGAATAACGCTTAATTGTTTTTTTTTTAAAAGTTGTTTCAAACGTTACTTCTCTTTACTTGTTAGCCCACCCCCATTTTATTTGAACCACTCTTGATCTTTAAGCCTCTTATATACTAACAATTTTTTCTGATGGAGGTATTTGGTCAGTGTAAAGCCCAACCCTGTAGCCTTTCCAGTCCACTTGAAACAGAAGTTTAGATAAGATTAAATTAAACAAGATATTACGAAGAAAGTAGTTCGGAATAAAGTCCAATATTTACTCCAGCCAAACATATCAAGATATTAAAGAACATCTTTAAATTCGGATCAGAAATCGGAAGGCCTCTCATTCACACCGCGGCTCCCTTCATGATGGAGCATGTAAGTCTGTAGTCATGACAAACCAGAGCAGACGACCGTGCCCCGCGCTTTTCTTGGCGGTGTTCGCTCTAATTTTCTGTCATCTTCATCAAAGCCCTGTAGAGGCAAACGAAGTGGCCGAACTGCTTGGGAAGTATCTAGATGTTCTCGAACATCATGATCAAGACCGATCAGAGGATGGTGGCGACGGTGGCAATGTTTACGGCGACGGTGCCGATGAGGTGGGTGACGGCGAAGATGGTGGAGGTGGCGAAGATGTCTACGACCAGTATGATTACGAGGACGATGACGAGTTAGAACAATATGAGGGTGATGATGGATACCTATATGAGCCGGTATACGATGGCGTCGATGAAGTCACTGGCGAGGGCGACGAAGGCCAGTACGGACTGATCTATGAAAGACTCCGTCAGGCATTCAAACAAGTCGAATCTAAACCCGACGTAGCTGATGTCGGAGGTGAAGATGGTGAGGTGAATGTGGTGAACGAAGACGACTTCGAGCCTGCTGGTCCTAACAAGGTTGATGTTGGTAATGAAGCTTCAAACGAACTTGCTCTAACAGATCAAGACCAGGTAAGCACTTTCTATGAATTGTTAAATACCTCAGTCCCACATTAGATGATACAGACATTAAGCTGATAATGAAGAGCGAACAGGTCTTTGAATAGAACGGCAACGATTTTTCTTGTCGGTTTGAAGTCAGTTTATCGATGTGAATATTGTGTGAAATAAATGTTATCAAGCTAGAGTATAACCCGGAGTATAACAGTCTCTTCTTTAATTTCTTTGTCAGAATTGTTATGAAGTAGGACGGAAAATGTAATGACCCAAATTTTTTATTTAATGGTACACTGTAAAAAATATCTGTATTTTTACAGGAAAAAAAATACAGATTTGTAACGTTTTAACTAAATACAGCAATTCGGATGTATTTTTTACATATATCCCGTAAAAGTACTTCATTTTTATTGTGAGACTGATTTACATCAGAAATTTGTAATTTTAAGGCAAAATACAGGTAATAATACGGTTTGCCTGTAATTTTACAGATATATCTCGTAAAAATACTTCATTTTTATTGCGAAACTGACTTACATCAGAAATTTGTAATTTTAAGGCAAAATAGAGTACTAATACAGTTTGCCTGTAATTTTTACAGATCTATCCCGTAAAAATACTTCATTTTTATTGTGAGACTTACTTACATCAGAAATTTGTAATTTTAAGGCAAAATAGGGTTACTAATACAGTTTGCCTGTAATTTTAAGGCAAAATAGAGTTACTAATACAGTTTGCCTGTAATTTTACAGATGAAATTGTTTACCTAAATGTATTTTTACAGATGTCTGTATTCGTACAACGATTTCTTAAATTGAATGGATATGGTGCAGTTTTACTTCGATGTGATTTAATTTGAATGCAGTTACTAGATTCTTTAACAAACTTCTGTTTTTATAATGTCGTTTTGATTGGACAGCATTTTACATTTCATGAAACTTATTTCACATATACTGTAGCATATTTACAGATTCCGTTTTCCGACTTTAAAATCCCAGACATGATTTCGAATAATTAGGCGTTACGAAGTAGAATAATTAAATTAAACGAGATTTAAAAGAAATTTAATATTGAAGTTTAATTTATATTCTACGAAGTATAAGCCTAATATGAGGAATCATGTCCCTCCCTGATTGAATGTTCTGTCAGTGTGACTATTAATACAATTGATTTTGTTGTCTTTTTCCCGCCCTTCTTTGCATGATTGAATGAGCCTTTTGTCTTTGAATACTTCTTATACATGATGCGGAGGATGCTCATTTGCATATGAATGAAGTCCCAGAGACTTTGAATGTGTACTATATTTCTACATTCATGCTGTAAAATTACATGGTGGTGTAAAAAAATAAAACAAAATTGGGTCAAATACAAATACACAAAAAGGTACTTCCACACCAAAGGGAGGCGAGTTGGCTCAGTCGGTAAAGCGTCCGTCTGTCGAACCAAAGATCCCGGGTTCGACTCCCACCCAAGCGGATGACGCAGGTTATGTCGAGTGGAAAACACTCCGTCCATCGGATAGGACGTTAAATGGAGGCCCCGTGTAGAGAAGAGTCACTACCTTTGCACGTTAAGAACCCACTGCATTATTCGTATAAGAGTAGGGGGAAACCCCGGTGTAGTGGTCCACCTGCACACCCCCAGTATAGTACGATAATACTCTGTAAAGAGGTCTGTACTCAAAAGGAAGAAGGGAAAGCTGTAAACCAAATTAACAAACATTTGTATTTATACAACGTTTTTGTACTATATTTTTACATTCATTCTGTAAAATTACATGGTGGTGTAAACAAATAAAACAAAATTGCTTCAAATACAAATACACAAAAAGGTACTTCCACACCAAAGCTGTAAACCAAATTAACAAACATATGTATTTATACAACATTTTTGTACTATGTTTTTACATTCATTCTGGTGTAATTTTAATCAACATACAATTTGTAAAAGAAAATACATGAAATGTTTGTAGGAGAAAATAACAACCAATCTGTATTTTTACATCATAATTTATGGCGACTCTGCTGACAGCAGATTTGCTGTAAAATTACAGAGATTTTTTTTTACAGTGTATCATTTACTATCCCATTCTTTTTCATGTTGATTTAAGCTTTTAAATATGATAACCAATTAACCATGACAATATAATTATAATTTGGTAATTACCACATTATCATGATGTTATTATGGTTATCATACGTATAATCGATGTATCAGTTTAGTATATAGGAGTGTTATATGCCTCTCTATGTCTCTCTCTTTCTACCCCTACCTCTACATCTACCTCTTTCTTGCGAGGGGAATTATATTACCAATGGGGAGATTGCTAATTTTAGCCTCTTTCGAATTATACAAATTTCAAAAGAAATTAATATTTTATTTCTTTCACCACAAATAAATCATGTTATCTCCTAACTTCCTGTTATTATTTATCTTTCTAGGTTGTTGATGCAAAGATGCCAAACGAAGTTTACCCAATTGAACTCCGAGAAGAGAATTTGAATGAGAACCTGGAAGAGTTGAACCTTAAGGCTCGAGGAAGGGGAAATTATAGAAAATACGGCGGCGGTAGAGGTGGAGGTTATGGTGGTGGTGGAGGTGGTGGAGGTGGTGGAGGTGGTGGAGGTGGGGGAGGTGGTGGTGGAGGTGGTGGGTCCAAGCCAAAACCTAATCCAGGTGGAGGCGGAGGAGGAGGCGGAGGAGGAGGGGGTAGACCAAGACCACCAGCACCAAATCCTAACCCCTGTGATTGCGATTGTGGTGGTGGTGGTGGTGGCGGAGGAGGAGGAGGGGGAGGAGGAGGTGGAGGAGGTGGAGGATATAAACCAAAACCAAAGCCCAAACCAAAACCGAAACCCAACCCAGGAAACGGGGGCGGAGGAGGGGGAGGAGGAGGAGGAGGAGGAGGAGGAGGGGGAGGAGGAGGAGGAGGTGGAGGAGGTGGAGGATATAAACCCAAGCCAAAACCAAAACCAAAACCCAACCCAGGTAACGGGGGCGGAGGTGGAGGAGGAGGGGGAGGAGGAGGTGGAGGTGGTGGAGGAGGAGGTGGGGGAGGAGGAGGTGGAGGAGGGGGATATAAACCAAAACCAAAGCCCAAACCAAAACCGAAACCCAACCCAGGTAACGGGGGCGGAGGAGGAGGAGGGGGAGGAGGAGGTGGTGGAGGGGGAGGAGGTGGTGGAGGAGGAGGTGGAGGTGGTGGAGGGGGATATAGGCCCAAACCAAAGCCCAAACCAAAACCAAAACCTAACCCAGGTAATGGGGGCGGAGGTGGAGGAGGAGGAGGAGGAGGAGGAGGGGGAGGAGGTGGAGGTGGTGGAGGAGGAGGAGGAGGAGGGGGGAGGAGGGGGATATAAACCTAAACCAAAGCCTAAACCAAAACCAAAGCCCAACCCAGGTAACGGGGGCGGAGGTGGAGGAGGAGGAGGGGGAGGAGGAGGTGGAGGTGGTGGAGGAGGAGGAGGAGGGGGAGGAGGTGGTGGTGGTGGTGGTGGTATTAGACCACGACCACGCCCTCCTCCAAAACCCCAGCCAAAGCCACCTCCAAAGCCTGTCCAGCCCCCTGCACCCAAACCCAAACCCCGTCCCCCACCCGCTCCCGCTCCGCACCCGTCTCCTTCCTCCTCAGAAAGTGGAAGTGGAAGTAGTAGTGGAAAGAGCTCTCACTCTGGAGTAAAGGGAGTCACAGCCATGGGAGTAAGAGCAAAGGCAGTCACAGCCATGGTCACAAACATAGCAAAGGAAGCCACAGTCATGGTCACAAACATAGCAAAGGCAGTAAGAGTAAAGGGAAGCATAGCAAGGGGAGTAAGGGCAAAGGAAAGCACAGTAGTAGGGGAAGCAGAGAGGTTGATCTTCACCAAGATATGATTCTGAAGAAATGGGATGATATGGCTATACCCTAAATTATCATATACTGTAAGTTCACCTTTGCGAATTGTGTGTGTGTGCTTATTGCACCACATCGCATTCGTTTGTGTTTCAGCAAAATAAACAAGCGCCAATCACAATTGATATTTAAGATACGATCATACATACTAAAGATTGATTGATCAAGTTTCATCCTTAAACCGATTAAAGAACAGTAGGTACAGCTGAAAGAGCATAATTTCACATTTTGAGGTTTGAATATGCATCCTATTTTAGTGGGTAGTGAAATTGACATTTGGATCGATTGTTTAAAAGTGTTGTAGTGTATTATGTATTTTATTATATGTAAACAGAGTACAGTGATCGTATGTAAGAGTTATTCATTGCGATGGTAAATATTCCAATTATGAAGAAAAAATTATGTTATCAATAGTGTTGTATGCTTTCATAAGAAAGAACTTTCAATTCTGCATACCCTGGTAATATCCAGGCCTATAACTGCTCTTATGTTAATCATTTGTCAAAGTTGACTGATGAATAAAAACTAACTAGATTGTACTGAAATCCAACGTAATCTATTCTCTATAAGGGAGAACATTTGTAATGTCCCCTTCGCTATTACCAGCATTTATAAATAGCTGTATTCTAAATTGAAGGGAACAAATGTAGTATTTGTGTCGCATGTTTTTTTTCTTTCCTGTATGAGGCGTGTCCTCACCTTTAAAACGACATGAACAAGGAAAAGAAAGAAATATTTTCCCCGGCCAGTACGTCAACTCATGTATGGTATATAGTTTCTGTTAATCAATATTTGTCAACATGATGATTTATCACAATATTGCAAACCGAGGACATTACTGTTTTTTCTAACAAAAACAGAAAGTGTTTTCCTTTTGTTTCCAGGTATCCTTTCGCCGTTATTAATGTTTTCCCTTTTAAAAATTGTCCATGTTTTCATGTCATACAATGTGTTTATTTGTTTTAACACTTTTCCTTATTTGCTTTAAGCATCTTGCACCCGGATATTGCATATATTATGTTGGAGTTTATTGCAGTATGTAGGTGGCAAGTCGTGTTTTCTCAATCAATAAAAATAAATATTGCTAATCGAACGCAAGTTTGTATGATGTATTCAATCATTGTCTGTGTGCACATATGGTGGAATAGGAGGCGTTGTGACGCAATCGGAACGACGTCTAGCTCTCACGCGTGGTTTGAGTCCAGCATACGGTGGTATTTGCGGACACCTAATTATAAAAATACTACTACTACTACTACTAGTACTACTACTACTAATACTACTACTACTGCTGCTAGTACTACTACTACTACTACCACACCACCACCACTACTACTACTACTACTACTACTACTACTACTACTACTACTACTACTACTAGTAGTACTACTACTACTACTACTACTACTACTACTACTACTACTACTACTACTACCACCACCACCACCACTACTACTACTACTACTACTACTACTACTATTTTAACTTCTACTACTACTTCTACGACTACAACTACTACGTTTGTTATTGATGATAATATTACAAATCTGGATTTATTAGCCCTTGATACATCGACGATGCCTCTAAGCGCGTTACAAGTATATTATTACCCTGGTCATCGTATTCAGGCTCGCCCACACACGATTCATGAACATTTGATATACATAGGTATTTAAATTAATCATGTCGTTTGTGATTGGTATTGTCTACACATGACCTTTTCAAGAATAGGGGAAGGAATTACTTTAAATACATGCAGTTAAAATGAAAGTCGGTCTTCTATTTCGGAAGTCACACAATCATGGCTAATTCTCACCCCCCCCCCCCCCCAGACCCCACCCCTTTCTCTCTCTCCCTTTCTCCCTCTCTCTCTCTCTCTCTCTCTATCTCTTTCTCACTATCTCTCTGTCCCCATATTACCATATTTCCATCTCCTTCTCTCCGTCTCCGTATATATATATCCCTCTCTCTCTCTCTCTCTCTCTTTCTCTATTCGATGTTTCCCAATATCGTTATATTTCTACCCCTACTCTCTTCGATTCTCTCTAGTACCTCGTATCCATGGTATTCCTTTTCAAAACAATAATCACACGACCGGAAAATAAACAACTCATTTTCAACTTCCTGCTCGTATACCTTCATTGATTTATGTTTAAATAAATTTACACTTTCTGCTATAACTGGCTCGTAGTTAACACGAAAGACTCCTACTTTGTGTAAAAAAATTAACAAAACAAAAACACCTTCATTATTTGACACCAATGAATTAATCATGTCATGATGAAAATCATTTCCTTGTCATTTTACCAGAAACTAATCCACCTTGGTTTAGGAGCGCAGAATTTGAAGAGAAGAAATTTGTTTGAGTTTTTGAAGTTGAAATCAATCAAACAAAAACTGCCAACAAATTGACATTTCGGGTCATCTCCTTTTCGTTCTGTACTAAAAATCACAACGTATTGTTTTCTTTTTATTCAAGATCAGGCATATGTGCAATCGAGATGTAACTATGGTTTTGTATTTTGTACAAAACTCTTGTATAAAACAAATCTATTCCTTCATCAAGAACTAATAAACTTGTGATTTATGATTTTTCAGTTCAGAGGTACTGGGAGAGGACCAAGAAAGATACGTCACAAATCTAGACTTCACATATCATTGATTACAACTTCAAACATTTCTTATTCTTTATCGGATTTTGCTCAAAATTGTCCTGATATGTTTCTATCACTCAAAGAATAAAGCCATTCCGTTTGATATTTCAGAATCATATATATTCAGCGTTAAACAATAACAATGAAGTATGACTTATACTTAATGAAATAAATACATATATACCACCGAACACCTTAACCTTAATGATACTTCTACACGCAGAACCTATAACATGCAATTAAAAGCAAAATATAAATAGATCAAAGTATTAAATGTAAACATTTATAATCATGTTATTTTGTGAACCGTGTACATGTTCAGTGTAGCAACTAATCGTGAATGTTTGAATGGGTCATCAATTGATATAATATATTTAGTTTTTTCGCATTATTTTAAAAGAAAAGATATTATAGCACAGAAATAAAAGAAAATAGAAACAATCTCAATCGAGCATGGTATGTGACAAAAGAAACTGCATCCATGAATGAAATAGAAAGAGTGACAGAATGTAAGTATCTCGGGGGTTATACTAGATGAGAGACTAATGTACAAAAACACAATGATTATACTGCCCAATAAATCAAAATAGATTTCTACGAAGATCTGCCAAACCTTATCTCGCAAGCGATATCTCTAAACTACTTTATAATGCGCTGATTATAACACAATTCGAATACGACGCAGTTTAATCAAATTGTTCTAGAGGCCTCTTAGAAAGATTAATTAAATTACCTAACGGGTTGGCAAAAATGGTCATGAGGGCTCACTCAAGGAGCCACATTAGTAATCTATTTTCTGCCATTAAATGTAAAATTACAACCTTTAACATTAGTGTTCTCCGTTCCATGGTCACCATAGTTGATATAACTTATTTTAAAAACACAGTCCTATTGAATACATGATAAGAACGGTCATCAAACAGGTCATACAAACATATCGGTTGTGATGCTCTCTGTATCATCTAGCGTGATATAAGAACAGTCATCAAACAGGTCATACGAACATATCGGTTGTGATGCTCTCTGTATTATCTAGCGTGATATAAGAACAGTCATCAAACAGGTCATACGAACATATCGGTTGTGATGCTCTCTGTATCATCTAGCGTGATATAAGAACAGTCATCAAACAGGTCATACGAACATATCGGTTGTGATGCTCTCTGTATCATCTAGCGTGATATAAGAACAGTCATCAAACGGGTCATACGAACATATCGGTTGTGATGCTCTCTGTATCATCTAGCGTGATATAAGAACAGTCATCAAACAGGTCATACGAACATATCGGTTGTGATGCTCTCTGTATCATCTAGCGTGACATAAGAACAGTCATCAAACAGGTCATACGAACATATCGGTTGTGATGCTCTCTGTATCATCTAGCGTGATGAATGTCACAGGGACAGGAGAACCAGCTGACAGTCTGTCCAGTACCCGGATGTCTTTCACACCTAGGATCTTCTTGAACAAGGAGAGCTGGCCTCCGTTGCAGAGTACTAGCTTGCCATTACTCAAGCATTGGCATCGAGGAGTGGTGTCTGTGACATGAGATGCAGGAAACTCGACACATCTCTCGGAGAACACCTCACCTTCAGGATATAAGATGTCTATGGCGTAGGACTCCTTACCAAATTCCTTGAAGGTGAAGTAGAGAAGGTTCGTTTTCTTGTCCACGGTACAGCTAGCTGTCTCCCAGTGAGCGCGATGTAACACTTTCTTCTCTTCAAACTTCACGTCGAAGATGGTGAATCTATTGATACCCGACTGCACGAGGATGTCTCCTGAAGCTAAGGAATGGATGTCAAGAATGGTCTTGCAGTGAGCCAAGGTAATAGTCCTCACAATTCCCTCTGATTCATTGACGACGAAGATGAGCGGCTGCCCGTACAGAATTGCGAGGATACGACCATCCGGGTCGATATCAAGGTATACAGGCTCCCCCGATGTTGTTGGATGATCCTGGAGGCGGACTTCACGCCGATGCCTCCAGAATTTGTTGAAGAAGCAGACGGAGCCATTGGAGAAGTTTCCACATACCAAGGTACTATCATCAAGCGTTGTGCAGTCGGATACGCACCCAAGATTACTCGATTGCATCACCGGTGTTACATGCTTGGTCTTGAGGTTTATTACGTGCAATGTCCTATTCATGATGTCAGATACCACTACCTCCTTATCATTCCCCGATCCTACCAGCAGAGGGAGTCTTATGTCGGTACCAAGTTCGATGGTTCCAGAAAGTTTCCAAGATCCTTCTGTTCCTATTAGCTCACCGACCCTGCTCCCACCTTCTCTTGTAAACGAGATCCTCTCAACAATCTGATCCAGCTCTTCCAGGACGCTGCAATCAAGGTTCGCCACCACATGATCTTCAATCACCGTCGCTAGGTGACGTTGCGCCAGCAGTAGCGGATTACTCTGAAGCATCATCTCAATCCTCTCTCTGAACTCTGAAATGCCTTGGGATCTGCATCTTGCTATTTCTCTCATCCTCTTCGGAATGACAGACACCTCTTCGATCGACTGTTTTAACTTCGACAGGAGCGCGTCTGCTTCAACTTTGATTGACAGATACTTTGCGGTGGCCTTCTTTTCATTTTGTTGCAGCTGATCTTGAAGCTGGTCCTGCAACTCTTTAATCTTTTCCTCGACCTCTTCTTTGGCAGTTTCGTCCATTTTCCATTTTTCCTCTTCCACCTTTTGTGTCTCTTCTGCAAATGATTCCAGGACATACTTTTGGATTCCTCTGAGGAGAGAGGCAGCGTATGCCGAATGCGAATCAACCGTCTTTCGATATTGATCAACCTTCTCTTTCGAGAGTTCCAACTTTGGCAGAAATCCTGAGAATCGTTCTCGTTCCTCTCTCACCAGGCTGTTTACATCACTTAGCTCACAAGGTACCTGATGCTTGATGGTGGCACATGACTGACATGCAATTTCTTGATGGGTATGGCAGAAGTATTTGATTCGTCCGTCGTGTTCCTTGCACAACCATTTGCTTTCGCCGCCATCATCTTTGCTGATGATGGAATGTCGCTTCTCCTTAGCACATGTCTCGCAGAGCATCTGGTTTTCCTTAACACAGAATGAAACATCGGTCTTTGAATCGCACTCATTCCCTTCACATTGGTGATCACCAAAATTAGCCATTCCGTGTATGTTTCACCTGTAATGAAACAGAAAAGGTATCATTATTAACTTCTACTAAACGAAAAATAAATAATTGTCTTATTCACAATGGATTTGGTATAGCCACTCCTCCCTCCATTCTCATACAAATCATTCTTGTCAACATATTTGGAAACCAGGATTCTATTTGTTCACTTTACATGTATTTTGTTTTGCTTCTTGATAAAATTTCGGATAAAGAGACATAGAGGTAAATGGAGAGAGAGAGAGAGAGAGAGAGAACGCACATACATCGTTAGTGGATGACAGATGGGGAATAAGAGAAAGAGCACAATAACTTTATTCAAAAAGGACAGAGCTCACTACAATAATATTAGCAAATAGGTAAATGATAACAACGACAATGTCTCCCATGTTTAGAAAAAAGACACATGTTAAAAATGACTATAATGGTGGTCGTTTGATTTTGCATATAGGGCCTACGGACGGACGGGGACGAATATTTTGATTTACTTCTTCATAATCTTAGCATCACGAACTTATATACAACTTAACATACATTATAGGCCCCTAATTCATTTCTAGGTATCGGCATAAAAGAGGAGCAAGTTACAACCTATATCGGTATGACCACGTGAAAATTTGGACTCTGAATTCAGCCTTTCTATCGGGGACATATTGTTCTATATATTTACTCCGTGGTATATAGTTGGGAATAAGCTGGTTTAACGAACTATTGTCAATGACCTTACATGGTATATGCATTCGTAAGTATTATCATGAAAGCGGAACAAGCATCGGTACTTCTACGCTTGCACGTGAACATAAAGAAAACTGAATTCAACATTGGCTTATAACTCATTTTGTACACCTATGAGGTGCAGCGAGTTTTCAAATGAACAGGTCCAAAGGTTGGTAAATATTGTTGGGATCTACTTTTTTTCAATTTTGGTAAAACAGGTATATTAAAAGAGCACAGTACATCTCAACAGTCGTGTGCCTTTTATTTCGAACTATTGAATCGGATCCAGATTCAGACAGATATGTGTGTACAAGCATACTATAGCAGAGCAGCTGCAGAAATAAGCTATGCTGGCGTTATAAATCCACAGAAGATATTTGCTTCCTGATTTGATTTAATTCGTCAATAATAAATTCATGTAGGCCTACATACATTTACAACATGAAATGTATAAGACAGTGCAGTGAGAGGCAGGTAACCAACAATATCTGATAGTTGTCTTATCAATTTGTATCAAGTTTTGGAAGTCAAACGGTGATTCAATAATAGAGTAACAGAATAATATAACTTTGTTGCAAGATAATTTCTTGGCATAGATTTTGTTCAGTCTTTACAGATTAATGCAACATTTTTAAGGTCACTAGGCCATTATCTTAACTAATTTGCAAGTATCTTGCTTCGAGTTGGCACGATTTTGGAATAATAGCAATTACATTGCATGCTAACTTTCGTCAAACTCCCAAAAGCAAAACATACATACGTTCAAACTCATATGACTGCTGGCTATTACTTTTTTTCTTCTTCTAATAAACCTACTGTCATATACCTTTAACTATACCATCTACTTTCATTTTCATCTTGTCTTTCATATCCCAAAATATCCCTAACCCAATAATGATGTGAGAAGAATAAGCCGGTCTATACAATCAGAGGAAATTGTCGATGTTTACTTATCAAAGAGTATTAATGTCGAGTTGTCGACATGGACCCGCGGATAGGCATTAAATAACACAATCATGCAAGCTTCCGGCAGACAATAAAACAGTCAGACATGCAAAACATGAGTAAAGTCACTCGAACTAGGCCTATCCATGGAGTTACTAGCCAATATATACGGATATCACTAGAATATTGTAAGGTTGTATGTATACGGTAGAGTTGTGATTCTCTAGCAACAGCTTACAACTAAAAGTAAAACCAATAATTATGATGTACAAACAATTGTTAAAATGTAACGAAAGGTCTTCCAGAAAACATTTTGTTCCAATTAGTTTGGGGGTCATTGAAAAAATTAGCTCTCCTCGAACAAATGACTCTCATACTTGATTGTTAAGATTATATTACAAAATTAAAAGTAATATACAAACTAGGTACATACGTATTATTAACAGAATTCAAAATACATATTATAATCATAACATAGTATAAATTAATTAAAAAATTATACGTTAAAAAACACATCGTTGACAAATCATTCATTTGAATATCGTTCATTTGCACACTTGCACAGATGATCATGAACATGATATCCCAGCGTTTAATCCTGCTCAGTTACAAAGGTAAAAGGCATGACCACTTGCTGTTCAAGAAACTCGGCTTAAGTGTGTGAATGCATCGGCACATAACAAATCTTAAGGTGTATGAAATATATTGAGCAAAAGGCGACATAATGAAGTACAAAGTTGAAACATCAAACATCGCAAGAATTGATGATAATATCTCCATCTAGAAATAAATCCTCTCAATCATAATATTACATCAGAATTAGACGTTGAATAAACTTGATTCTGTATGTCCCCACACATCTCAATCAATACCTACGTTTATACCATTGAACTATAATATCTCATAAAAAAAGTATATCTTGCTATTATGAATATAGAATAAAGGCCTACTTACTCCCACCTACTGCTAACAACACTGGTCTGTCGTAGACAAATCCCAATGATTAAGGCCGAGGTGATTATGTGAAATGGTCTCTTCTGTCATGTCCGTGACACAGTATACCAGCAAGTTTAACAGAGATGGTGGTAAACGACGCTCACTAGGGAACACACTCAATAGCAATGTTTTTTCATTTTGAAAGCTCATCTTCACCCAATCTGATTTTTTTTTTTTTTGCGGATTTCCTCTTTTTTTGTTGTAGTTTACATACAAAACAACGTTCTGCTTCAAAGCCTAATTTGGCAAACAAACACGCTTCACTCGTGGCAGCTAATAGTACCAGAAACCCACGCTTTCATCTCAAAACGAACTTCTGATATCGAATGATATTAAGCCCACATCGATCCTTTTAAAAAGAGGTATTGAAATAATACTTTTTGACTGAATAGAGTGATAATTATATACAAATATATCGCGTTTGATTTCCTACTGAGCTATGTGATCAGATGTTCATTTTACACATTAGCTTCATCAGAAACTGCTCATATTGAGTCAAGCTTGCAGAGATGGTGGTATAGTCAGTTGAATTATTTGTTATAATGTTTACACAACGTTTCTACGCCCGAATAACATCAACGCTGATATGTGGGTTGAATCGAAACGAAAGTAGAACAAATGAGAGAGATATTTCGCATACTTTTTGAAACCACAATATTTTAGTATTTAATTATTCCCATGATAAATAATAATTTACCACAGCTGTTGCTACGATATTTATATCCTTAAAGAAATGAGTACTCTCATATTCATTTCACGAGGATAGAGCCTACTGAGGGCCAGTAGGATATCTTCGGAAGGATTCAGTTAACACTTGTATTAAATATTATGATTTCCTTTATGTTATGAGTGTTATTATTTAAAAAAGATATGATTTATGTAATAAATTCACCCCTATTTTGTTTTCTTATTTTTTTCTGTAGGCCAATTTAAGGAAATAATTTTTCTAACTAATCCTTAATATTTCTCTGGAGTAGGCTACCACGCACAATACAATATAATAAACTTAAGTTTCGCCAAATATGCATGACCCGGTAGAAAACAAGATTCGCGGTGTTGATTTTGGAGTTGGGATATTGCACTTTGTTTCCCCTATCATACAGTAAATCTGCGTGCGCTTGGCGTAAACGTCACCCTCTGCCCCCCCCCCCCCCCCCCCCCATCATGCCATGTATGGATCGGCGTACAAGGAAATGTGCATTATATAAACATACTCTTGTTTCATTGTCCCCTTTTCGATCATATTGAAACAAATACTTGTTATGTTATGCCGTTAAATTAGGCAATTATTCAAAACAAACAAACAATAAAGCTGAAAAGCAAACATACTTATGACGCATACACAACCTCAACTATTTCAATCTTGTGATTCGGCAAACAGAAAATCTCCTTTCCATTGCCCACAAAGAAATATATTAATTATTTTATACTTCACTTTAAAAAATTATTACCATCACAACCATATGACTCACTATTTCAACAAAGTTGGCCTCGAAACCAAAAAAAGGAAATACCCTATTTATTGCGATAGGCGTAGTTTTATGGGTATTTGATTGTCATTGTGGATTTCGAAGTTCCAATGTTTAGGCTGCTTGGCAACTATGTGTATTTTTTATTGTTACATGTCGTTCATTCAATTATTGAAATGCTTTGTATTGCTTCCACCCATGCCTATTGTTATCCCGGTAGGCCTATATAGTTTTTGTATGTAAGTTTTTGTTCATGTTTTACATTCAGTTTTAAATTAATTTCGATATTTGTTTTGTGGTTGTTGTTTTTTGTGATTGTTGTTTTTTGTGATAGTTGTGGTTCTGATATTGTTTGTTTGTTGGTACGGTGTTGGAGGTATAGCGGTGTGGTTTATTCGGTGGATTGCCTAAACCTATTGATCCAACACACAGCAGCGTTGTAGTGTACCGTTTGCTTGTATTTATTTATTTTATTAATACTCACCGTGTTCATTCATCTTTATTGTCCATTAAGTGATGGAAATTTGTGGTATATACATGGTATATAGATACATAAATGGACACAAACACGTATGAATGTATACATACATATATATATATATATATATATTCATTCATACAAAAATACATTTTGAATTGACAGAACAACAATGAACAAACAAACGTTAGACAACCATGCGCAATAAAAATGCATCCAAAAAGTATACATGTTATTATTTTTAAAAAAATCTAAAGACGATTAGTTTTACAGGTGTCAATAATGTATTTAACCATTAGTTTGTATTATTATTATTATGTAATATTATACGATTCATGTTTATCCAGATTACACGATGATTATATCTGCTTGCATATCATGGACTAACATCAATCAACCTCTGCCACAGTTACCCTCATGAAGGCTAACCTCTCTGGGGAAAATGACCCCCCCCCCCCCCCCCCCCCCATGCACCCCCACTCCCCTTACTAGTTCCCGAAACGGCATCGCTCTAGTAGTTGTCCGGAAAAGAGTGAATTGTCACTCTTTTTTCCAGTCCCCAGGGAGTCACGTCAGTGATCACTTGTACACGAGTGACTGTCGATTTATTTTAGAGTGCTCTCGACAACAAAACTTAATTTTCTCTATCCAGTAATCATTTGATATTTATTTAAGCAAAGAGTAGGCCTAATTAAATTGGAAATTAAGGGAAAAAAGCAAGAAAGAATGAAAAGAGAGAAAAAGAAAGAAAGAAAAGAGAGAAATAATTATAGAGAAATTAATTAATTTATATAGAAAGAAATTCAATAAATTAAAGATGAAACTAGATAACATATAGGCATAACAACAAACATACAGATGAATAGCGTGGTAGCCGATATGCCTGGCAATTCAATAGATAGATGGGTGGATAAAAAATAGGATCGATAGACATGTATTTTTTTTGTCATGCTGGCGAAATGTAACTTGCGCTGGGGGATCTTAGCATGTCGCCCTCTGGTGACAAACTGCACAATAGTAGGCCCTAATTACTTTTCTGAAGAAAAAACAGACGAGATGGCTGCATGTTTTTGCTGTTTTCGATGTTTTCCATGGCGAGCTGGGTTTGGAAGCGGACATGTCCCACTGAAAGAAATACCGTCAGTTGTTCTTGATACTTCACACATGGGTAAGAACATGCATGTGAGGCCATTTTTTACTCTTTAAAAAAATGACAATGTAGACTGTAGCCATTGTACTTGGTAGACAGTCTTCAGTCCCATGTGTTCATATTTGTGTGAAGTTTGGGACTTTTCTGTACATATAGCTCTAAAAATCTAATTCTACGTTCTAGGGTCTAGTACTACTAACCACTCCAGCAAAGCATAGAGAGTCAATGCTAATGCGTAAGTCGGGCTTCCAGTTCAATTTCATTTTCTTCCTTCTCGGCTTCTCGTAGTTGGGTGTCTTCTTGGTAAGTTTGTCTGGCTCAGTTCTGGTATTCTACTCATATGGGGAGCAGAAACGCTTGTCCTTCCATACTCGATCCAGTCTGGCTTTAAAAGCATTCACCGTGGTACTGGTAGCAGTGACTACCTCTTCAGGAAGTGTGTTCCAGTCATTGATGACTGAATGCATCCTGCCTAATCTTCGTTGAGCATCTTTGTTTTACGATCTTTAGACTGTGGCCTCTTGTGTTGCTAGTCGAGTGTTCAAAGAAGGTATCAACTGGAATGCGTTCAAGTCCATGGATGATTTTGAAAACCTGAATCATGTCGCCTCGCCGTCTGCGATATTCGAGGGAGGGAAGGTTGAGCGCCCGAAGTCTCTCTATGTAAGGACGGTTGCGGATGTCATAAAATCATTTTGGTAGCTCTTTTCTGCACCCTCTCTATGGTAGGCAAATTCATGCAAAAAAATATATTAAAAAAACTGACTTGAAAACACATCATACAATTAGTCTGAACCGAGTCAGGAGCAAATTTGAAGAAATTATATTTTTAAATGTTGTAAAACCAAAGATATAAGAAGAAAACTGACCAAGTATCTGTACTAAAAATTGTACATGTAAAATTGGTCGTATACATTCGACAGCTGAAAATGACGCGCACGGTTGCATTACGTGCGTTCTCGAATCCAAAATCATACCTCACACACACACTCTCGCCATACCGCGAATGGTCCGTCGTGGGGAGCTAGCCGGCTGAGAGCTTGCAGCGATACCAACGCAGCCGCGGAGCTCCGCAGAGCGCCATTTTAGCGGGACTCGGAAAGGTTCGCGGTGGGTAGGCAGCGGTCTAGACCGAAAGCTTCAGTCCCTATAATCATCGGTTGTTCCACTGAGACTACGTCTGGCTCCACTAGACCTCGGTTATAGGGACTGAATGACTGCCTATGCCAGCCTGTGTTGAAGATATTCGGCTAGATTTTAGCCGTTAGGCCCCTCCCACAAACATGACAAACTTGCCACGGCCGTATTGTTATGCCCCCAAAATCCCCCGAAATGTCATTTTACCTCGTGAATATCCAATTTTGAATTAGGCCTAGGCTATAATACATCGGTTCCACTTACTAACTTGATTGATATAATCCGTTTAATGGTCCCTTTTAAGGAAATTATGGGTCAAAATCGACCTCCATGTTGAAAATCTTGCAAGCCGTTTTAAACTCTCGCTGCCGTCAATCTCATCCCTTCTAGTCTACGCCGAAGGCAAAATGATTATGAAGGAAAAACTGTGATAACGCCATTACGAACGTGTAGATGGCGCACAGTTTTTAGAAGGACTAGAAGGGATGAGATTGACGGCAGCGAGAGTTTAAAACGGCTTGCAAGATTTTCAACATGGAGGTCGATTTTGACCCATAATTTCCTTAAAAGGGACCATTAAACGGATTATATCAATCAAGTTAGTAAGTGGAACCGATGTATTATAGCCTAGGCCTAATTCAAAATTGGATATTCACGAGGTAAAATGACATTTCGGGGGATTTTGGGGGCATAACAATACGGCCGTGGCAAGTTTGTCATGTTTGTGGGAGGGGCCTAACGGCTAAAATCTAGCCGAATATCTTCAACACAGGCTGGCATAGGCAGTCATTCAGTCCCTATAACCGAGGTCTAGTGGAGCCAGACGTAGTCTCAGTGGAACAACCGATGATTATAGGGACTGAAGCTTTCGGTCTAGCAGCGGCCTAGCTTTTTGCCCAAACAACGCTAGATCGGCTGCTTGCAAAATGAAAATAACTACGATCGAGAACATCGTCGGTTTCTTAACTTTTCAGTGAGATAATTCTGAATTCTAATTGAGACTATATAATAAATTAAATCGACAAAGAAACCTCAGTAGAACTCTTATAACTATACAAAAGCTTGTTTATTTCTTCATTTGACATTTTGTTTTCGACTATTTTTTCGTGCGCGAGTCAGTGGAAACTATGTATTACCAAACTTTCAACACGCAAGGAACGGGGAACACTCGCGGACCTCGTAACAAATTCATTGCAAAAAAAATATTTCAAGGGTGATTTTGAAGCAGTGTAGAATATTGGCGCTGCAATGCGCAGAAATATACTTGAAAGAAACTTAATAAATCATACCTTAATTTTCAGAAAATCGTATTTGTATTAGTGTACCTAGATGTGACTTGTTTATAACTCAGATTTTATGAAGATTTGTCGGGAAAAAATGTCATTTTTTTCCGTTTGGTGGTCATTTCTAGGCTAATATTTCAAAAGTTGCATCAGTAATGGGCCCGATGTTTCTCTTATCGTACTCGCATGTTATTTCTACATAGATTAAACATAGGATGGTTAAGGGTAAGACCAGATAACATTATAAAAAAGATATATCCTTCCACTCTCCCATATCCAAGTTTTGGGCTGATTATTGCCGACCCACCGCAGCAAGGCCATTCAGATTTTCGTAAGAGCGCGAAGCGCCCTCTAGTGCCCCATGAATGTGCCTATCTATGGTTTTGGAGTCTGTCTTGAAGCGAGGGTACCATATGGAATCTCCGTAATCTATGAGAGGTCTGACAAGGCCTTTGTACAGCTTTGGAATTGTGGACCTGTCTCTGCACTCAAAGCTGCGACTGATGCAGGAGAGTACTCCGTTGGCTTTCTTGACAGCATATGCCACATGGTTATGAAACTTAAGCTCGTCATCACGGAGAGGCATGTAAACAAAACCTAAAATGTGTCCCAAATCACACTTTCTCGCACCCGACCAATATTGGACAGTGGCTTTGATGAATTTTATGTGACTTGTAATCGTAATAACCTCCGGAATATTATAATCGGAGGTAAAAATAGCGAAATAATAGCAAATTTCTTACCAGACTGATACAGTTTAGCTCCCTTTTCATGCTTTTTACGTGTAGCGTGTGACTTTACGATCTCTACACAATGGTGTTGACCTCTGACTGGCACTTCGTAAATGTGCTGCTGCCGTACAATGCGCTGAATAACACTCAAACTTGTTTTGTTGACATTAGGTAGACTATATTGATGTAAATATTGTGACTTTTGTGCAGGTAATGATGTAGTCATTGTGAAATCTGGAAGACGAATCTGTGGGACAGGCGGAGGGTTGGGGAATGCACCATTAGTCCAAGACAAGGCCTACTTTGAAATCAAGCTTCAGTCAACAGGTAAATGAGAAATGAAGCTTCTCCTTTTCTTCTTCCTCCTCCTATGCTTCCCCATCCTTTTCCCTCCCCCCTCCTTTTCCCTCCCCCCTCCCCCCTATCTCTCTCTCTGCTCTTCCCCCTTCTTCTTTTCCTCCTCCTTATCTACTTTTCCCCTCCATTTCGTATTTTCCTTCTCCTCGCCTCCTTCTCTTTCTCTTCCTCCTTTTTACCTTTTCTTTTTCATCCTTGTTTCTTTACTTGAGCTCTCTCTTTGTCCTTTTTCATCCTCCGGGGTTGTTTCCTTCTCCTGTTCTTCCTTTCCTTCCCACCTCCTACTCACTGTCTTTATTCTTGTCATCGACTTTTCTTACCTTTCTTTCCTCTTACTTCATCTCATCTCATTTGTATTCTGAATTTTTCCATTTTTCTCACATTTTCATTTTTACTCTTCCTCTCCCCCTTGATTTATGTAGAAAATCACCTTTCCTGTTCTTTTTTTATTGATTCCTCTTCACATAATTGTACTTGTGAATGGGCTGAATCTTTTCTTGTATATTTTCTTTTTGTACTTTCCAGCTTAATTTTCCCAATTTGTTTTTCTTTAATTATTTCTATCATACATCTTGAGTTTTCATTTAAATGCGCACCATTGTAATATTCTAATAATGAATTGTGTTCAGGATTTTGGTCTCAGTGATGATTGGTAATGTCTGACACACACAGCATGTACCGTAATTCAAGGTCTTATTGTTTCTTAATGAATTCATGTATTTCCATCTTGATTGCCTCAAGGATCTAGACTTCTTTAAGAATGTTGTTTTTAATCTTCTCATCAGGTGTTTGGGGTGTTGGCCTAGCCACTAGGAAGAGTAATCTAAGTCGAGTACCCCTAGGAGAGTGTGCCGAGTCCTGGGTGATGAGATCAGATGGTACAGTATGCCATGCTGGGGAGCCTCTGCACAAACCAACTTTAGACGTTGCAGAGGGCGATCTCATTGTAAGTTCAGTCTATCTTTTCTTTTTTAAAATTTTTCCAGGCAGACAATCTTCTCATTTGCAATTTTGACAGTATTCATTCCATTTTCCAAGACACTGTTCTCTTTGTCAGAGGGAAATAGATAAGAATTTAAAAAATATTTTGTAGTAAGAAAATTAAAGTAGTTAATTTGTGCATCTAAAATTCATATTGCTTTGAAAAAGGAAAATTTCAAGCAAATTTGTTGTCCTTCATGAGTTGTGTGATTAAACAGAATTTTTCGATTTCTGTATTGTCTATATTTACCATGCCCCCTTTACTTGTTTGTGTAGTTTAAGCACTGGTATATCAAATATGAATCGATTATAAAGGGAATTCCATTTTAATAATATTTGTAATCTTACATCCAAATATAAGTTACCAAAAGTTTTTTTATTTGAATTAGCCACATCCCCAAATTGATCCCTAATAGATCATGATGACTTTCTGGAGAACCAGGGCACCGTTTCAATGTAACATCCATGAATTTGTACTTTGACAGAGTCTTGGAGCTTCCTTTTGTATGCCGTATACCGTTAGTATGTACCAGTGGGTGACCTGCTCTTGTTAAAAAATATACTCGAGCCCAATTTAATGGGTTGGGACTTGGGAAAATATCCACATTCATCATGGACCAACTGCCGCTTTATAAGTTAGATTCCTTCAAACCAGTGTCGATCATTTTCTATCATTTTCTATTTTTGTTGTTTTTCCCTTCCCAAGGGAGTGACATATGACCACATGGAACTAAACTTCTACAAGAATGGAGAGAGTCTTCAAATACCGGTCAGTGGTATCAAAGGGACGTTATATCCTGCAGTCTATGGTGAGTTTAATCATAAATGGGTTTTTGATCTGCGATCTTTTAGACCGTTGAAAATATTTGATTGTGAAATAAAACAGGTTTGGTGAATTATATTTTGAAGGATCTTAGATGAAGCCAACTGTCTCAATTTAAATTTAACTTGAAGGGATATTCATTTGAATATTATCCCCAGACTACCACCCCTAGGACTACCACCCCTAGGACAACCACCTGTAGGACAACCACCCCTAGGAAAACCACCCCAAGGACAAATGCATACTGTATATTAAGCAGTTATTTGGGGGGGGGCAGGGGTTGATAATCATGCAGTGGTAAGGTGATTAACCAATAAAGCTTCAACCAAATATGGAAAGTTTGAAGCCTTAAACCCTGGAAATCAGAAGGATATTTTCTAAAATAGCATATTGGAAAATCTATTACACCATTGGTGCGTCTATCAATTTTTGCAACTCAGAAACAGTGTTTCTATACATATATTTATAGAAACACAGTTTACGAACGTGATTGGCGGGATGTCGCGTTTATCAACTCGTCACAATTCGAAATGAAGGCCTCCTCTCTGTGCAGCTGCTTTGCGTCGTTTGGAGCAGCAATCACCTGAGTTTATCATGACCCCATTACAAACCTTTTGCCATTGAACTTGCAGACACAATTGTATGATAATGGCATCAAATACGATAATAAATGGCGATAATCTAAAGCTCTTTAACAAAACATCTTTAAAGTGAATTTTCCCTGTGTGAATGCGTTTATACGATGTTCGGTCAGATACGCACTCGCGATCTATACGCCAGTCAGAGCAGGCTGCAGATACGATGTCTAAGAGGTAAGACATTTTGTGTGTGAACGGATATACGTCCTTAACTCTTATCGTGCCAAGAACACTGTTCTGTGCATGCGCTGGCGTGCCACGCTCACATAATTGGGTTTCTGGTGGCTTGCCATGCACACATAAACGCTCATTCGCTCGCGTGCCACGGACACATTTTCGTGCATACATTAAGTACACACGCTAATTGAACCTACCTTAAATTAACATGGCACACAGAGGATTAGTGGCTGGCCCATAAGGCACAATAGGGATTAGCACTGTGGCACTGGGTGAATTGAATGGGGGCAGCTTAAGAGTTAAGTGGGTGGAGCTAAGACCAGGCGCGAATTAACACGCGCCAATCTGCCTGATAGTAAGCGCACAATGCGCAATAGCCCTTCTGCGCATTTAAGAGCAGTGAATTTCAAAACAATCGCATTAAAATTTTCTGTTTGTGAATGATGTTGTATGTAAAGCTGATTAGTTTAAAGCTTTTTAAACTAATCAGCTTTAAAGAACTTTACCCATGTGTGAAAGTGGGGTAAGTTGAAGCACGTAATCGCATATTACGTAAACAAACATAAAGAACAAGTGCGTAGGCATGCTTGTACAACATGACACAGCGCATGGCGCGTGCTTTTTCTCCTTGTTTCAAAACAGCTTTGCGTTTAAAATCTCTCAGAAACGTGATTCTGGCTCATAGTTGGTATCAAAAAGCACTTTTTTTGGCGTTTCAATATACATAGACGTATGATAACGTGCTTGCGTTTTTCAACATGCAAATTTGCTTGAATCACGTTTGAAAATGCTGATTATAGGCTAGAAAAAAGTTGATTAACGCACCCTATGTGAGAGACTCTTCCTATTCAATCCTCATTCGACAGTAAACCTTGAAATAGTTAGAGTATAACTGGTGATTAGAATTAGAAGTAGAAGTTTGTAACAGGATGTACACAAAATGATATTCATAAAAAGTAAAATAGGCATGGAGTAAAGAGAAAGCTGACAGGAGGGCATTGTTTTCATTGTTTAGAAAAGTGATGGGTTTATCAATAGCTTCTTAAATTGTCCTCCTGCCCCGAGCTAACATCATGCATTCATGTTTGCTTTATATCTTGCAGTGGATGAAGGTGCCATCTTAGACGTCCAGTTCAGTGAATTCTACCACACACCACCCAGTGGATTTGACAAGATAATGTTTGAGCAGTCCTTATTATGACCCTCTTTCCTGAAACTTTGGACTGTCTGTATGGCGACTGCCATCCATCAAAACCAGATTTACAAGCATTACGTCCATGAAAGATGTAGATTGGAGTAAAAACTAAGCATTTTAGGAACGTGGTCCGGAACAAATTAGATCTCTAAAGGCTCGTTCAGATATGGCGCAAAAAAAACTTCTGCTTTTTTATGATAAAGTGTACCCGATTTTGACATTTTTAGACTTAAAAAAAAAAATTAAAAAAAAAAAAAATTGGTGACACCATGGGCAGCAAGCCAGATGGCAGGTTATTTCAGCTTTCTCGTGTATTGCGCCATAGCTTGGCTAGCGCGAGCTGAAAGGATTGAGGTTGCTTTAGCTATGGCAAGAACTATCTAGATCTACCAGTAGAGTTTGGTTGGTAAGTTATGAAGTATTTATGAGATTGACAAAACTTTGCCCTTCATTTAAAAAATATAACACAAAATTGTCGGTAAGACATGTGTTATTCTAGACAGTTATTCTAGAAATGTTCATCACCTCTCATTGTCCAAATTCGTGCTGTTTTTCATGGTTTTGACTTGCGATTTTGTACTCTTGCAGCGCATTGGCCGCACCCCGACTTTTTGATATTTTTTCTTCCAAAAATACTGCGGCCATTACGCAGGCAAATACGGTAATTTGCTTCACAATTCTGTATCTTAAAGGTAATACAAAGATTTGGTATGGGGTCATGAATTTGGTTCAAATGAACATATTGAAAGCATTTGTGATTTCACAATATTTAATGATCGTTGTTGCGGTTGAAATCGAGTCCAAAGTTATGGAATTATAAACAATGAACTCTCTATGTTGTATAGCTCCCTCTCAAGACTGATATTACTTTAGCTTTAAAACAATGTTTCTTGACTACAGTCGACCAATTTGCTATTCTCATTTGGAAATTATATATCAGAATTACATATTCTGAGATTTTCATGGTCGCAGCTACATGTATCATGGAATGGCCTTACATGCTTTTAGAAATATTTAGGGGCTACATTTTCTAGTGCTAATAGTACATCTACAGGGGTATCCAAATATATCAAATTTTTAAAGAATTACAATCCATCCAATGTTCAAGATTTCCCAAAACTTTGCATTACCTTTAAAACACAGAGCTCAGTGAAATACATACAGGTTACTTTTTGCGCGTAGTTGCCATTCATTTACTAGTAGTGTTTGCGGCAGTTTACTGCGCCATATCTGAACAAACCTTTAGTAAGCATTCCTTTCCTGTATTCCTCTTGATGCCATTAACAGAGATGCCAACCAGTACGATTTTATCCTATTTAGTATGATAAAAAAAAGTGAAATAAAATATTGCCTCTTCATCTTTTTGGGGTTGATTTTTTAAATATCTGACACTTGTTTTTCTTTGAGTTGGTTTATGATGTCAGTTAACAGAAATGTGGCTCATATTTTCATGAGTATAATGCAAGTCTATACATTGATTTTTTTCTCACTTCTCCTTCTGGCTTGAACCAATTCTCATTGGCCCAAAATATGCAAGCAATGTAGTTGTACTATTATTTTCATTATGCATTTAAACACCCTTTTTTTGCATCATAAGAATTATTACTGATGCTTTACAATTTTCTCATGAAAAGAGCAAACATTTCACTTGCCCGTTCTTACCAGTAAAACGTTTTTCTGACATTTTACTGGCCAGGGGCAAACAAGTTGGTGTTGAGTTTTCGTGAAAATCTGATTTTCTCTCAAATCGAATTTCCTCTCAAAAAAGCTAATTTTTAAAGATATTCAGTCTGTTATTTTGTGTCAAGAGGTTGGCATTTCTGCATTAATGTAAACAAAAAAATTATCAAAGGTTTGATTTTCATCGGACCAGTTTTTAATAACACCAATATCGTAGGGTATTGAAATTGACAATTACAATGTACATTAATAATTTGAACATGTTTTGAATTTCAACAAGAAATACAAGCGGTCTGATTTTTTTTTTTTTTAATGGATGTACAGTAATATTATTTTAACTAATACCTTATATTTTCTGGGAGATGTTTCACAAAGTCTAAGATCGACTTTAAGTTGGACTTGACTAACTTAACTGTGGCAGGCCGTTCATACCACTAGTTCCTCTAAAAGGTCCTGGCATTGGTTTCTCAAGGGATCAATGTACAAATCGTGGTAACAAATCTACAGAATTTACATTTTTTGATAGTTCATTATTGAAGGAAAAAATGTCATCTAAAGATCATAATTGAGAGACCAATGGTGAGAGCAACCAGTGGCATGAAAAGCCTGCAATAGTTAAGTCCAACTGAAAGTCAATCTTGGTCTTTGTGAAACACTTCCCTGGTGCCATGTTGAATGAATTCTATGACATTTTAAAGTTAAATGTTAAACAGAGAATTGCAAAATAGAATGCAATGAGACTGATCCTGTCCTGCCATATTTGTCAGGGGTAATGTTTTGTGTATTCACATGCAGATTTCTTATTACTGGTATGTATACTTTTTATCCAGGTTTTCTTTAGCTTTCAACCCCACCCTCTCCCCCTTAATGGGAGTATAGTTTCCATCTAATATCTTTTTTCAATCTTTGTATTTCCTTATTTATCCAAATGTTCGAAGGGTCTAATAAGTGACAGATTTTTAAAAGTCTTCAAATCTCCATCACTTTTGTACCAAGACTGGTGCATTGTATTTCTTGCATAGAAAGCACTTCAACCTTTCTCTGTACTAAAACAGAGCTTGCTCAAGGATGCAGCAGTATAGCAAATTAAAATGGCTACATGCATATTGGTGAAATGACTTATTGATTGGCTTATTATCACAACTTTTATGCATACAAGAACAAACCCAATACATTTAAAGGGGGTGTAGCATGGCAAATATGGGTTAATGCCATCTACCACTTATTTTGGACAACTGCACGAAAACGAGTGGACTTGATTTACGGTCAGCGCGCGCTAGCGGTAGTGTAAGCTACACGCACGTGAATACTGCGATCGCGTAGTCCGTAGTAGTATTACACTGTATACCTGATTGGCCCCGAGTCAGGCCACGGGAAAGACACATAGTCTCGTCCTGCTACACCCCCTTTAACAAACAAAAATGAATTCTCATTGTTATTATCATTTTTTATATTTTATTTATCATTTTCTTGAAATTGAAAAGGCCCTTGAATTATAAGGGCCTTTTCTTGTTGGGAGTTGTGGGGGGGGGGGGGCATTTCTAGTTCTTTGTTTCAGGAATATTAGGGGAAAATCAACATCTGCCCTCATGTATTTTGAGCTTTGGATAAAGTGATCTGTTGCCCTCAATCTGCTGGACATTGTTAAAATTTATTGGATTAAATGGCATAGTAGCTACTTGTTAATAAACTGGTCAATGTATAACCATGATCACTACCATGTATTAGGACAAAAATGTGCAATATTTACCATACAAAATAGCCAAGGTTTACAAGTGTACACTTTATCTAGTTGGTGCTTTTTTTGTGCATGTACATATTGCATGAAATGTACAGATTGTGTCAAGATAAGTAGCTTTTTTTGTTGTGTCGATAAATGGTATACATAGAATTTATAACAACCGTTCTATTTTCATGTACGTTTTTTTCTTAACTATTGCATCTCTTTATAAACTAACATTATCTTGTCTGTGTCCTTTAAAACCAGAAATCTTCATAATTAAGACTACTATATTGAAAAACCGCTAAGATGGCAAACTTTACCAACATATCCGGTATGCAAAGTTCCATACCAGTATAATATGGGGAGTCTGAGCAGCTATGGTTTTCTATACCGTCATTTTTATTTGATAAATGTTGGCACAATGACTGAAATCTTATTTAGAACAAAATATATGAATGTGTTTGTTAAATTTCTTTATGTTTATGAAAGTGATTTTCTTGTACACATTGTTACATAAAAATGTATATCTTTGCTTTTTTTTAGGACTAGGTGAAAAGGCTAACACGCAAGAATTTTGTAGCAGTTTAATTTTTGTTGTTGTACCCTTGTGTTGAAGAATAAATATTTATTTAAGAAGTACTATCAAATGTATCATAAATGTATGTGAATTGAATATATGTAAGTATATAATGTATGTTATTGAGTTACGGTATATTTCATAACATCTAGTTGTAAATTGATGCAGAATCAATCGCACACAACGTACTATTTGTTAATTATTATTTTATGGAATTTCAATTGAGTATAAGTATCATCAATTTTTTAAAGATAGGTAATTATCAACAAATATATTTTCTATATTTTCTAAAGTGATTAACCAATATGAAAAATGCTTGTGAATAAAAGGCCAATTTTCATGTAATAGAAATGAGTTGTATGACACATCCATGAGTCATGTAATGTATTTCTACTAACTGAAACCATCCCATTGTACTTACATGAATGGCAAGGGATGTGACTAAACAAATACGGTAGCCAATTTTAATTGAGATGTGAACAGAACTGATATTGCAAAAGTATTTAGTTGAGCTATTATATTTAAATGAATGATATTAGCAGTTCCCTTTCCCTAAATGTCTATGCTTTTGATTTGAAGATTTAGGTTCCTTTTGATAAGGGGAAATTTTCTATACTAGTACATGTAGTTTGTTTAGATTGGGTTTTCCTAATTAGTTCCGTTAACACATTCTATCAATCATTTATAAACTTTTTCCATGAATTGATTATTGCAGATCACAATTTAAATTCAAGTTTTCCTTTGTAAACAGAAAGGAGACATGGAATGGGAATGGTAGCATTTACAAATGAAGTTGTTTACAGTGTAACAAAAAGACATATATCAGTATGATTGTAACGTTGAACTATACATGTACCAGTAATTGTAATGTAGATGAGGTATGAAATAAATATGCAGAAGAAACTACACTTTCATTTCTTTTGCTGTATATGAAATATCTGACATTCGTTTACTGATTGGCAAATGTGACTTCATAGCAGTATTATTCCTCGAGGAACATTTGACTCTCATCACACTGATGCACAGGATATCATCATCACAGGGATATTTAATACAAGGATTTCCCTTTAATTACCAATATTTTCAAAGACTCAAAGAAACGCTAAGGACCTACCGAAGGGGATTACTAGCTGTTTGAAGGTTACTAGCCAAATGTGGGATGTCCGTCTCAAAACACTCAATGCAGACATTCTCCTTCCAGGTGCAGAGCAGCCCTTTATACACAAACTCGGTTCTTGATGCGGGGCCTGAGAAGTTGTTAATTTTCACAAAACAATGAGTGTTCATAATACATGAGCATGATATCAAGCAAAGGCCCTTTAATATTTATGTTGTTCCCCTTGGAACTTCATTAAAGTTATCAAAAACATCCTTCCTATGTACTAATGTAGGCCTACATGTGTGTTTGCCCGTCAGTTTTTCTCTGTTTGTAAGTCTCTGTCTGCCCGTGTCTCGATCACACATACCGGTACTCTTTCTTACTCCTCTTCTGTTTTCTCCATCTTTCACTTTTTCTCCATCTGTCTCCCTGTCCTATCTCTCTTTCCACATTCCCTTAGCTTTATCCTCCTTTCTCTGTTATCAATGTTCTCCCACTATTCTCTTCCTATAATACTGGTACCCATATCTTTCTACATTCACCCCCTCCCTCCCTCCCGCCTCTCACTTTCTCTCTCTCTCTTTTCCTCCCTCTCTCTCTTTCCCTCCCTCTCTCTCTTTCCCTCCCTCTCTCTCTTTCCCTCCCTCTCTCACTCTGCCTTCATGTTTCTTGCTACACCAATATCTTCATCAACTTACCAAGTTATAGTCAAGCCTCATCCACTTATTCATGACCATGCAATTTCATACATTTCCGTTTTGGGTTTTTGCCGAGATATTTTATTGGTAGGTCATGCATATTTCAACAATATAAATATATTTTACAAATAGTACCAACTAATGTGAACTTTGTTAATAACAAAATATTACTGGTACCAGTACA
Organism: Strongylocentrotus droebachiensis; assembly: GCA_035222895.1. NCBI lineage: Eukaryota > Metazoa > Echinodermata > Echinoidea > Camarodonta > Strongylocentrotidae > Strongylocentrotus > Strongylocentrotus droebachiensis. The sequence goes on from JAVYIG010013993.1 coordinate 39,737, forward strand.
TACAATTGTACATGATTGAGTTCAGCAATACACATAACATCTATGATAAATTTCTACAAACAGAAATAATCACTACAAGTAGCCCTCCCACTGTTGCTGTATTACCAGGGAGCTCTTTAACTTTACAAGTACTTAGCATTACTATCATACTAACACATGTCTTATTAATTCTTTCTGTTCATATAGTTATAGAGATCTCATATTTCAAGAATTCATAACTTCTGTACTATTAGTCTGATTTATTTCAAAATTTTCCTTTTCTGTTTATCTAATTTTTCTACTTTCACACAAATGAATTCATTACAAAGGTTGGAAGAACAGTTTGAACATCAGAGAACAAAGCAAAGAAATATGTAAACTTTGCTAATAATTTTGTTTACTGGTAACGGTACATACAATTGTACATGATTTAGTTAAGCAATACACATAACATGTATGATACAAACAGAAATATTACTACAATGTAAAGAGCACTGTATTACCAAGGAGCTCTTCAACTTAACAAGTCCTTGGCATTACTATCTACTAGTACATGTCCTACTCTACATCACCTTCCTCGTGTTGAATTGCTGTATGGTCCACAACCAGTTCATCTACTATCCATTTAGTCTATTCCCTATGGTCTACACCCAGCCCGTCTATACTATGCACGTGGTCTAATAATCATTTCATCTACTTATTGTTTGGTCTAATGACCATTTAGGCCAATAGTCATTTGGTCTAATTTCCATATGGTCACATCTCCAATTAGTCTAATGAGCATTTGATGATTATTAGACCATATGAATAGTAGACAAAATGGGAATTAGACCGACCGGAAATTAGACTAAATGAGTGATACACCAATGACTATTAGCCCAAGTGGTTATTACACCAAATGATAAATATACGAAATGATTATAAGACAATGTGGATAGTAGACAGGCTGGGAATAGAGCATGTGGAAATAGACCAATTGGGTATTAGACAAACTGGTTGTAGACCAAACGGCTATAAACCATGTAATCTACATGCAGCACACATCTACCGTCTACCAAAGACTTCAAAGTATCCATATTTACTAGTTTCAATAATTCCTCATCTTATTTTATAATTGAGCCGGAAGTGATCTGAAAAAACAATGTATGTATTTACACTCTAACATTCAGCCTCATTTTATCATAAAATATCTGCGTTTTATTTCAAAGATGTTTAATACTGGCTAGAAATCAGTTTACACACTGACTATTACAACTTTTCATTTGGTTATGAGCATTCTTTTGTTAACAAAAAATATTATTTTTGAACAGAACATAACAAAAACACTTCCCAATACAAATTTGAAAATATAAAACTCAAGGTAGTCTGTAAAAGATAAGTTAATAGCAAATATTTCAAAAACACACTTAACTATAATTGGCAAGATGTCATTGAGGTATCTGGAACATGTCTAAATATATTACAGTTACTATTACAGATTGTTTTCAACATTGGAAAAAAGGAAACACATTGGCCTTCAATCAGCCTAATACTGCTTTTACAATCTAGCTGGAATTTCAGAAGTTGACCTCTGTGACCTTTGATCTAGTTACTCCAAAATCTAATCAGATTGTCTTCCTTTGGTAATACATAATATCATGAAGTGTGAGCCTAAAATCTTTAGTAGTTTTTGAGATATCGCGATTACAAGGCATATCTAGATTGTGATAAATTGGCCTCCGTGACCTTTGATCTAATAACCCAAAATCTGATCAGATCGTCTTCCTATGGTAATATGTACATGTAGTGTCATAAAGTTTGAGCCTCATATCTCTGGTGGTTCTTGAAATATCGCGATTAAGAGGCTAATACCTGGAATTTCTTAAGTATACCTCTGACCTATGACCTTCGGTCTAGTTACTCCAAAATCTAATCAGATTGTCTTCCTAGTGGTTCTTGAGTTATCGGCATAGCAATAAAGCGATTTAAGCGAGACGGACGTACAGAGTACTACAGACAGACAGACAACTGGTATACAAATATTTGATAATGAAAACAGTGCTATTCAGAATACTGTTGCCTTCGTTTGAACGCAATTACTAGGCACTTGCTAGCCATTACCTGACTAAATTAGTACAGAAGAATACTCATTTACATTGTGCTACATACATGTACCAGTAATACTTTGGCTTCATTTGGTGTATCGTGAAAGTACAAGTCCACTCCAAAAATAACTTACTTTCAATAGAAGCAAAAAAATCAGCCAAACCAATCAAAAAAAGTTTGAGTAAAATCGGATAACTAATAAGGAAGTTCTGAATTTTTGAAAAAGTATGAACAAACTATGGAACAATGGAAATCAATACACAAATTGCCAAATTGGTTATCAGTTTGTGATGTCATGTCCTCACTATTTATCAATTGCTTTATATATTTGTATCCATTAATTTCCCTTTTTATCCCCCCAAAATTGATTTCCCCATGCCTTTGCCCAGGTTATATGATTTGTATCATATTGCGTGCATGACATTTCACAAATTCAGTTAAGAACTTTGAAGAATTGATACTATTTTCTCAATATTGTATATTCATAATTATTGGTTCTTATATAAATAGTTTATAAAACTTCACATTTTTCATGATTCAACTGAAAACAAATTAGTGCATCCACACAAAAACATATTACTATCAATATAACTGAGATGCTGGAGTAAGGAAATTAGATTCTTAAGGAGAAAATGGGGAATTTATATTATCAATATAGAGAAAACAGTTAGTCGATAGTGAGGCAATGATGTCACAGACTCATGAGTGAGTTGCCAATTTATCTTGTGATTTTCAAAGTTTTTCATTTCATTAAAAATTCATAACCTTCTAATTAGTTATCTGATTTTGCTCAAACTTTTTTTGATTGGTTTGTCCAATTTTTCTGCTTCTATTACAAGTAAGATATTTTTGAAGTGGACTTGCCCTTTAAAGGTACTATGTCCCTTTTGCAGCCAACCTCAAATTCTGTAGAACTTTGCAGGAATTATGAATATGTCATGTATGTCTTATCTGTGAAATTTAAACGTTAGCAGTGTCCTCATATTCAAATTATGCAAGGAAACCCGTTTACTTGCTAGACTTCACTGTCAGACACTATTGAGTGACTGACTGGCTTTTTTCCCCTTTTGGTAATAACATACATGAAAAGAGTTGTAAAGGGTACATGAGCATTTGTCTACATCAATAACCCACTTCTTGTGATGGCCAAGAATAAACTGATTGAATCTTTGCGCAGCATAAAACGTATGACCATTCGGTACAATTGTTTGAAAATCAAGACTATTACTTTTGGGCTCTATAGCCCTAAAGTCGATTTGACAACTAATAGTCGTTATTTTCCCACTTGAAGACATTTTCAAGCCCCACCTTTTTTAGGGAAGTTCTAAATTAGTATTATCTTTCAAATGCAGTTGGAATTTAACTTTTTCATTTTTTTGGCCTGCAAATGGGACATAGTACCTTTAAAGAAAAATCAACCTTGATGAAAAGTTGATAGCAAATTACTCTAAAAGAAGCAGAAGCAAATTGGGTCACCCAGGAGCGACTTCATTTTAGGGGAACTATAATAATAAACTACCCTTAACATATTTTTGGAGGAGTGGCCCAAAGGAGAAGGTGCTCGGGAGAAAGACGCAAGTCAATTATATTTTTGTACACGACAAACAGGAGTTGTCCATGACTACCTCAGAATCCACTCACCAAATTGCCAATTTGCACTGATTTAATATTGCAAACTTCATAACTTTTGATTATATGTCCAATTTATTTCAAATGTTTGCCATTCTCTTTCTCTTATTGAAATTAATTACAAAATTTTAATTGCCTATTGATTAAAAGAACTATTTAATGCTTTACAAAACATTGCATAGTCAGTCCAAATCAGCACCATCAACTATAAACAATGCTCTCATCCATGCTCACAATACTGAGTTTACGACTACTGCATCCTAACTTATTCTCTTCCCCATCCCCATTGACCTTTGACATTGAACTTTGACCCGACATTGACCTAGTGATCATGCGTGCAGGTTGGTGAACCTCGGCAGTGGTGCTGATCTGTGTAGGAGAGTGAGCCTTCAAGATCTCTACCCTTGTCTTCTTGATCTCAGAAGTCAGTCTGACTCGCTTAGACTTACCGTAAGAGCTGCTGGGTGCGGTGGTCGGTGCGGTGGTGGAAGACTCAATAATACTTGCCAGAGGTACTCCAGAAATGACTACAATTTATGAGATATATAAAAGGAAAA
>JAVYIG010013994.1:0-43980 GCA_035222895.1 Strongylocentrotus droebachiensis
ACTTTTTTGTCCATTCTGACCAAAATGCTATGAATATTGCAGAGTTTTTGAGGGGCTGTATCTTTTGATAGAAACATTGGTGAGTCTTGAAATTTGAAATGTATTTAGGTCTATTCTGATTACATTTTTTATTCAAATATCCAACAAAAATGGTGAAAAACAATCCCAAATTGAAAATTGAAAAATCGTTCAGACACCCTAACTTTAGATCTACTAAATGGCCATGGTGTTAGCAAGGGAATGCGTAGAGGGGTCTATAGACCCTAGACCTAGTCGGCTTCCGTCTTTAAAGAGAGAGCCGACCCTACCCAAATAAGAGGCTTAACGAACGAAATAAACGGAAAATTCGGTTATCCTATACTTTAGTGTGTTTTATTATTTTGGGTTTCTAACTTCAGTTTAACCCTAACCCTATACCCTACCCTAACCCTAACCCTATCACGTAGGTCTAGGTCTAGAGCTCTTAACTGAAGTTAGAAACCCAAAATAATAAAACACACTAAAGTATAGGATTGCCGAAAATTCGGTCTAGATCTAACTGTTAGATCTAGATCTAGATCTAGATCTAGACTAGATCTAACAGTTAGATCTAAGTTAACGTTAGAGTCTAACAGTTAGGCCTAACAAAAAAGTTAGAGTCTTAAGTTACCTGCGAAGAAGCGAATCTGTTCCTCCGAGATGTCAAATTTTGGTCTTCCCACTCCGCCTGCACCCCCAGCTGGATTTGTATCAGGCTGAAAACGAGATCCAGTTGATTCGCTTTCCTGGCTCATTACAGCGGCATCTAACTCATGAACTCCAAGACTTGTCTGGCAGACAGCAGGGCATTTGAAATGTCACCATAGGCAACGCGGGAGGCCAGGCATCGCGAAAATGTAGTAAATCTCTACACAGACTGTCGAGCCTGTAGTTGATCGTATCAAGATTTACCGGTATATTCATCTCTAGCCCACTTTCTATATCTGAAATCAGCCGAGAAACACGCTGTCTTATATTATCAGTGACAGTATCCATATTAAAATATAAAATGAGATGCTTTCGGTATAAGTCCGGCCAGCCCATGCATGCATATTTGTTGTATAGACCTAGATCTAGGCCTACAGCTACAGCGTATTGGAGTAGGCCCTAGATTAAAAAGAAAAAAACCTCGAGGACGCCCTCTGTTGTCCTTTGAGGGTCAGTTCGTAGATGAGGTGATGTCCTTTTGAGTTTGTCCTTTCTCGTTTTCGTGCTTGATGTCTATTTGCTTACCGTTAACCAAAACGCCCTCTGTTGTCCTTTGAGGGTCAGTTCGTAGATGAGGTGATGTCCTTTTGAGTTTGTCCTTTCTCGTTTTCGTGCTTGATGTCTATTTGCTTACCGTTAACCAAAACGCCCTCTGTTGTCCTTTGAGGGTCAGTTCGTAGATGATGTGATGTCCTTTTGAGTTTGTCCTTTCTCGTTTTCGTGCTTGATGTCTATTTGCTTACCGTAAACCAAAACGCCCTCTGTTTCTTCTGACCTGTACTTTATTTTGCTCTGACCTTTGATTTATTCTTTGTTAATTGGTCCTTTCTTCTGGGTACTTTGTCTATTTTGCTCTGTCCTTTGTTTGTTTGTATGCTTCTTTGTTTGTTTGTATGCATCTTTGTTTGTTTTTGTGACTGTTGATATTGGCCCGTATGGCCGCCCATATAATAAAGGATGTTATAACCAAATCAGACCGTATGAAAAGTTCGAGTTCTGGGAAATAAGATCAGGAAAAAGCCCCGCAAGGCCCGTGTAATCATTTGGAACGCGACCAGGCATAGCCCTTGAGAGAGTGGATTGTCGTCAAATTCCCGCTACTAACTGTGTAAAGATAATCGTAAACATGAAAAAGTCACTGACCCCTTTTGGTGGAGTATGGGGATGGATGGTGGGAAAAATTTGTTAAGTGTGACAACTTCGAAATACCATGGACTGAATGAGGTAATATCGTCCAAATTGGGGAGAGGAAAGAGGAGGAAAGTTGAGAGCTGACCGCATGTTTACATTACGGCGACTGGTTTCTTCCCCGCCCAAGGTTTATTGCATCATCGGATTACATTCATAGCCTCCTCTCCCCCATAAATAAAACTTTGTCCCAGGTAGCTGTCAATAAACTATTTTAACTTCCTCTGCGCTGGTTAAAATTAATTATTGTTCTATCCACCTGGAACAAGGAATAAGGACATAGACAACTAGTTTTGCAATTGGCCATGGTATTTATTAGTTGTAATATAGAAACTTTCCATCGTCATTAGACTTGTGGTATAACAAATAATTCAAATGAAAATAGTGTATTAACTTCACAATGAACAGCCGTTCTCTTACCTGAGACACATAGCGTTCAAATAATAAAAACAAATCAACGCAGTTCTCTGACTTGAGACACATAGCGTTCAAATAATAAAAACAAATCGACGCAGTTCTCTGGCCTGAGACACGTAGCGTTCGCATACACACTTTATTGCCTAAAACTGAGGATAACTAAGCAAATGCCTTAATGGTCATCCTCCGCCTACAAGCAAAGTGTAAACGGGGTGTAAATACTAATTGCATTAAAATGCCCCCAATTTAGATTAAAACAAATCAACGCAGTTCTCTGGCCTGAGACACGTAGCGTTCACCTAATAAAATAAAACCAAATCAACGCAGTTCTTTGGGCTGAGACACGTAGCGTTCACATAATAAAATATAACCAAATCAACGCAGTTCTCTGGCCTGAGACACGTAGCGTTCACATAATAAAAACAAATCAACGCAGTTCTCTGACCTGAGACACGTAGCGTTACATAATAAAAACAAATCAACGCAGTTCTCTGGCCTCAGACACGTAGCGTTCACATAATAAAATAATCCCAAATCAACGCAGTTCTCTGGCCTGAGACACGTAGCGTTCGCATAAACACTTTATTGCCTACAACTGAGGATAACTAAATCAAAGGCCTTAATGGTCCTCCTCAGCCTACAAACCAAGTGTAAACGGGGTGCAAACAATACTAATTGCATTACAATTTCCCATCATTGGCTCGAAGCCTGTTCTCTTGCAAACTGGTATGTTCGACATGTGCAAATTAAAGATAATTCCGCGGTTTGGCGGTCAAAATTGTAAATTTTTCTGCCACACGAGACGTGGCTGCTCAGACATGGATCGCCGCCACACCGAAATCGGATGGTATGAAAAAATCTCATCCTTTGCATAATTGCGAAAGGTAATATGAACGTAACAGACAACATTATGTACAATCATTCCTACTTAAGATCAATACAGATCTGAAATTAACTTGTTCTAACGAATGTTCGAAGATCAGTAGGGAGGAATTGAACGTCTGTATTCCCAAGAAAGCACCTCGTAAATGTTCGAAATGAAAATGAAGTAAGTACCCTTGCCAGAAAGGTGCATACGGTGCGAAACAACGAGTCCTCCAAATCGGCGAATATAGACCGCCCAACTTGTTATTCGGCGGGTAGATGGATACCGGACGCTTGCACCATGAAATTCCCCAGGGCCCAGATGGTGCCTCGTATGGATGTAGAATCTCTTGTCTGGCTCGATAAATCTGTAGACTCTGCAGATTCAAATAATGGAGAAAAAGAATCCGCAGACAGTAACATGTTCTACATAACATTACCATAAACAAATTGTCTTTTGCAATGTGTGTTATTCTTCGGAATAAACCACCCCAATTCAGTGCAATCAAAAATTTGGTTGCTAGTATATTATGCATTGGGTTGGGTCTGATCGCCCATCACCCTACCAGTCTAAATCAAAACGTAACAAAAATTAAGCTGAAAAAGACAACGTACTGACTAATTATAACACCCCGAAGTTTTCAAACTTCACCTGCCGGTAATCTGATATAACCCCGGTATGCCCCAGATACCCATCTCCCCATTTTTTGAATGTGGGAGTCTGAAAAGCCCGCCATAGCAGCGGACGTAGCAGCTCCTATTCGGAATGAATGGGCCGTGTAATAGTGAGCTGGTAAACCCAAGAATGAAATACTCCTATGTAGCACCCTGTTGAAAGCTTGCCGGGTTAGGGGAGAACCATCAAATTGCCTAAAAAATGCAAACCCCTGGCCAATACCGGGAGTGGGAACGGGTTGAGGACGGGCCTCCACATACGCAACAATTGCTTTAACGGGGCACAATGACCTACTTTCCGGAAGCACGATGACGCACCCCCTACCCCGCTGATCCGTTTTGGAAGACCGAATTCTAACACTAACTTTGCGCTGTGGGGGATTCCCCCGGACGATTACGTCCGCCCCAAACAGGGGGATGGATCTACCCTGAAAAGTGAATTCACCAATGCGTAAAAACCCGAAAAACGCTAATAAAAAGATAGCAGTGAAAAGTTTAGTATGATAGGACGTTTGGCATACTAATGGCAGTGTTGCGATTAATTTGTGTAATAAGGGCATAGTAATGGGGCAGCGCACGTCAAGGCGAGCATGACGCCTACGGCAGCCTTCAACTAATCGCTTTATTGGAAAATTCTGAATTATATCTTCCCTATTATGACTGCGCTCATGAAATGACAGAGCTGAAATATATGTAGAGATAGTGTTTGCTGAATAATTGGACCAGCTCATGTAAGAAATGAAAAGAGCAACCTGCTCGATAGTCGGTGGAGTAGAGGCATTACAATTATAATTACTCCGAAACAGCTGAAAAGCTTGCCATGCCGTGTGATAAGTGCGCATGGTGTTCTGAGCTCTGGAAGAGCTTAACAAGACGGCACGCTCCCGACTAAGCTGCTCCAGAGAGGGGTAGGAATGGGGGTCCCTTGTTGCTCGGCATTGGGGGCCAGATGTCGAAAACGGGTCATCTGAAAGCGGGACAGAGAATCGGCAATTTCATTGGTATGGCCTGGAACGTACATTGCCTTAAACCAAATGTTCCACCTTAAACACAGTACTACAAAGTGGCGAATGAGCCGCATAATTATCTTGCAATTAGACGATTGCTTGTTAATGACGGCAACTACCGATTGATTATCAGACCAGAAAGTTACTCTCTTCCCTTTTAACCGATCTCCCCATAAGTGAACGCCGACAACTATGGGAAGCAGTTCGAGAACGGCAATGGAGAAATTAGCCTCCCCTGACGTATTCCGGCCACTTAGCTTGAGCCCATCCCCTCGAAATAAATGCCTAGCCCAATGCTTGCCGCTGCGTCTGTATAGAACTGAAGGCAATTATTATCCCGCCAAACATTGTCAGCAAACATAACGGTCCCATTAAAATGCTCTAAGAATGCTTCCCATGCTGCCAGGTCAGCCTTAGCCCCACTGGTAAGCCTTATGCGATGATGGGGGAGATTTACCCCTCTAGTCATGTCTATCAGCCGCCTGAGAAAGGCCCTACCTGGGCCAACCGCCTTACATACAAAATTGAGTGACCCAATTAGCGATTGTAGCTGGCGCAGTGTCAGCTTAGACTTCGTGGAAAAGCTGCGAATCATGCAACATAGCGCTTCTAATTTATCAGCTGGAACTTTTACCTGACATAACCTTGTATCAATCTCTAGACCCAAATATGTAATTACTCTCGTAGGGCCTTCGGTTTTCTCCAGCGCTAAGGGCACACCGAAATCTTTGCACATATTTTGGAAGCAGAGCATGATGCGCTGGCATTCCTCGAATGGGGAAGCAGCAAAGAAGAAATCATCTAAGTAATGCAGCACTTGTTCAGTAACAGCTATGCGCCGACAACAATCCTCGAGAAAGGAACTAAAGCGCTCAAACATTGCACACGAAATCGCGCAACCCATGGGCATGCACCTATCATAATAGAATTTGTCATCAATGCACATACCGAGCAAATCAAAATCAACTGGATGCACGGGCAGTAATCTAAAGGCAGACTTGATGTCGGCCTTCCCCATAAAAGACCTAAGACCAAGTTTAACAATCATGTCCACCGCTTCGTCGAAACTAGTGTAAGAAACGTTGCACTCATCCTTATCTATGCTATCATTTACAGAGGAGCCGCGAGGGGAGGATAAGTGTTGTATTAATCGAAATTCGCCTGGTGTTCGTTTTGGAACAACCCCGATGGGGGAACAACGAAAATTCGGAAATGGAATTGAAGTAAAGGGGCCTACGATTCTGCCAAGTAGCACCTCTTTTTCTATCTTTTGCATAATGATTTGAGGATGAAGAATTGCAGACTTGAGATTCTTACAACTCATTTGTACACGGGTGCCTTTAAAACTCAGAGAAAAGCCGTACGTAAATCCCGAAATTAGACGTTTTGCGTCAGATTGATTGGTGTAAGAATGAAGAAAGGGTAGCATGGGATTTAGCTTAATTGGGGTTGGGGCTAGAGCTCGGTTTGGTAGCTGCAAGTTGGGGGCGGTTGCAGGCAAAGGAGCCATGGGACGTATTTCCGCATCTATCGCATTTGTGCGCATATCTGCAGCCTCGCCCCCTACCGCACCGGCCGGAGGCGTTGAATGCGAAACAAACTTGGGCCCGCGGACTCGCGGTTGCGCTACCGTATCCGTCCCGATTAAGTGCTGAGCGCCCATTGCGGCGGGGGCCCGATAGTTGCTGTCTTGGCCGTTGAGCTCCGCGAAATTGAGATTGCCTCCCACTGAAGGGACGAAAATTCTCCCTGCTGTCCGGCCGCGCGTAGGCAGTGGCGACTAGTAGCCACAGCTCCGCGTCTACTACGGCCCATGAACGCTCGGGCTGCCGCGCTTGGCGCAGGCGGAATTGTAGATCGTAGTCGCACCAATTATAGCCGCAGCTAGCGGCAGTGCGCACAATACTGATATATTTTAACAATTCCCGTACCCGACGTGTGTGTCGTTCGGCATAAACCGAAACAAAAACTAGCATGGCACTAGTCCACTGTGGTATGCCTGTAATGGCTATCTTTCGGTCTGGCGCCCGCAGCTGAAAATTAGCGCTCGCAGGGGAAAAAGTCAGAGTTAACCCCTCGTCGATAGAAGGATGTGACATGGATGGTGATATTAAAGCGCCTAAGTCAATAAACTCCCCCCGCCAAATTTTTTCCTTTAATGTTACGGAAATTGATGACCCGAGATCATCGCCTACGCCAGCCAACATTTGGGGCTGTCCAGGGACGGGAAAACCTGTCCCTGGAGTGAAAGCAGTTGGCACCCCTGTGGACGTGACTGGCGCAGGTGAAACCAGCGCTTCATTGGTAAACATGCTGGGATTTGTTTCAAAATCGTCAATCGCCATTACTGGCCATGACTCACCGTTGTCGCCGCCGTCTTGCATTCCGGGCTCTTCGTTGATCGAGGGCTCCTGGATCCGGGCGGGGACGACGGGCAGTGCAACGTCGTTGCTGGCCCTGGCAGCTGGCAGGGTGAATTGGACAGGGGACGTAGCCTTCGACGCACTCCTCTTCCTTGGCTTGGCCTTTGTTTTCGTCTTCGTCGCAGCCTTTGCTGTCACCCTCTGATTGGTCTTCTTCGTCGATTTAGGCATTTTAGCAATTATTTTGTATCAAAATGAAGCCTAACTAACACGCTTGTAAATCTCGACGTAATGTTTAACTCAAATGAGGCAACGTGAAAGGTAGATAAGGAATGTCAATTAGGAGCTGAAACTTATTAAAGTCAGAAGCACGGTAGTTCATCTATCCGACGAAATACGTTAAAACTTGAACTGACTGCTAACGCGGGCGAATATTGAACAAAAAACCACGAAGGAAGAGCGAAAATTTGTTAAGTGTGACAACTTCGAAATACCATGGACTGAATGAGGTAATATCGTCCAAATTGGGGAGAGGAAAGAGGAGGAAAGTTGAGAGCTGACCGCATGTTTACATTACGGCGACTGGTTTCTTCCCCGCCCAAGGTTTATTGCATCATCGGATTACATTCATAGCCTCCTCTCCCCCATAAATAAAACTTTGTCCCAGGTAGCTGTCAATAAACTATTTTAACTTCCTCTGCGCTGGTTAAAATTAAATATATGTAAAAGTATATTAACACAAGCAGAGGAGACAAAATTAACAAGGGGAAAATATAAACATGTACATTAATAAAAAGTATTTGGAGACGAGACTGGAAGGCTGTGCATTATGTATAGGTCTATCTCCAGTGATTGTATAACAAAAAGCTATGTACATTATTTTAATTAATATTTTTTTAATCAAAAGGGAAACAAAGGAAATGTGTTAATATTGTACTTCCCTAGTATATGACTTAGTTTCATGACATGCAATGGGATAATGATACCTATATACACAAAAGTAATTCAGAAAAGAAAAAGGCAAATACTCAGGAAAAAAGACGAAGCAATTCATACGTAAAAGACAACAACAACAAATGCAAATTATATAACATGATCGCCTCCATGAAACATTACATGATCATTTTTAGTTTGATATGTTTACTAGTAAACCTGTAAATTCTACAATTCGGAACATTAGTTGACCACAAGAAGTATAATTGTCCATGTTTGAGCTGATCTAAGCTTTAGCTATAATAACAATACTAATATTTGTTTCTTATTAAACATAATACAGCAAACTGGTCAGAGCGCGGTATCAGCCAAAATAGAATATACATGATTCATGTTTAGGTACTATAATATAGCACAATAAGCAATGATAGTAAACATTGAATTAGATTTAATTTATTTGATCACAGAAAACTCACATCGGCCTAAATGATAACTGCTAATGATAATCAAACAGACACCGAATAGAACATAAAACATAAAAATATAATATAAGTTATATGATATATCAAATGAAAATAATGGACATAAAGACACGTGATATAAAAAGTGTCGTATGTATGAATAAGGAACCAAGTAATTGAAGTAGTTAAGTCATCATATTAATTGAAAATAAAAAACAAAGATATTTTTTTATTTTTTTATTTCAAAGACTTTATTTTCTGCAATCAAACAAATCAATAATTATACAACAAATATGGATAATTATATAAAACATAAGGTATGCAAACAATATACAAAATATAGAAACAAATGTATAATACATGAGTAAGAGTAAATGTATACGTTGGGCCATTGCGTGTATAAAGAAAGAAAGCAGAAGGTCGCCGTTATAAGCAAAAGCTTGAGTAGACGGTCAACCGAGCTAAGAAAAAAAAATGAGTTGTGAAATATTGGCAAAGTAACAAGAAGAGGGGGGACATGATACTCAAATGATATATATTACAATTAAATGTGAATATAAACAGTTGGATTCAATATAAATAATTATAGAATTAGCATATGAATCTCATCTTTATAAGGCTACTAATTATACGATAATGATAGAAATAAGAGAGAAACTAAACAAAAACAAGGGTGCAAGTGGTGCGTGTGTGTGCAAGTGCAAGTGTCCTCATGCGCCAAAATGTTGAATCATCGGTATTACTATGTAAACTTCAGACCAAAATTTAATGTAGTTTCTAAAGTTTTACAAAGAACGCTTTATATATATTTTTTTATTTTTATCTTTATACATTATATTGTGAAATAATGTGTTTTTTTAGTGTAGCTTTAAATGAATAGAGAGATGTACACTGTTTAATATGTCTAGGGAGTGCATTCCAAATGTCTGGTCCGTGATATCTTATGGACTTATGCGCTAACAAAGTTTTAGGATTGTGTAAATGAAAATCAGTACAATTACGCGTTGGGTATGAGTGAACATGGGAATTAGGAATAAATACGTCATGAAAAAGAGGAAGTGAATTTTGTGTGTATTTAAACATACAGATTGCTGTTTGATATAAGTGCAAATCACTCACTTTTAAAATGTTTAATCTATAAAATAACGGATTTGTATGAGCTAAGTAATTAGAATGGGTACAAATCCTAAGTGCTCTTTTTTGCAAAAGAAAAATTATATTAATCTTAGTTATACTACAGTTCCCCCAAACTGTATTACAGTATGTAAAATAAGGTAACACTAATGCATTATATAATGTATAAAGTATTTTCTCGGGTACAAGGTCCCTCATTTTACCAATTACCCCAACTGCCCTTAAAATTGATGTTGTAATATTATTTACATGATTATTCCAAGTAAGCTTTGAATCCAAAGTTATACCTAAAAATTTTGTCGATTTCCTTTCAACTATAGAAATATTATCAATAACAATGTTTATAACCTGATCAAAGTGTGTTTGGGAAGCACAAAAATTTATAAAACATGTTTTATCTAAATTAAGGGACAATTTATTGCATTTAAACCATGTTGAGATTTTAACTAATTCATTATTGAGAGTATTAATTAGAGTATTCAAGCATTTATGAGAACAAAATATGTTAGTGTCATCTGCGAAAAGCACGTAAGTAAGAAGTGGTGATGACTTTACTATGTCATTAATATAAATTAGAAAAAGAAGGGGGCCTAAAATTGATCCTTGTGGAACACCACATAACACATTTAAGCTGGGGGAATTTACTGACTGAAATGAAACAAATTGCTTTCGATTAACTAAATAATTATTAAACCATTTTAAAGCTGTGCCTCGTATACCATAATGAGTAAGTTTTTGCAACAAAATGTTATGATTCATGGTGTCAAAAGCTTTTGACAGGTCCATAAATACCCCAATTATATGTTCTTTATTATTAAGTGTTTGAGTTATTTTATCACAAGATTGTATCAAAGCATAATCAGTAGAGAACCCTTTTCGAAATCCAAACTGATTGCAAATAAGAGTATTATTGTCTTGTAAAAAAGAATAAAGACGTTTATAAACAATTTTTTCTAAAATCTTGGAAATGACCGGCAATAGCGAGATAGGGCGATAATTTTTAATTTGAGTTAAATCATCTTTTTTATAAATAGGAATCACTTTGGCTATCTTTAAGGAGTCCGGGAAAATGCCTGTCGAAAGTGATAAATTACAAATATGAACTAGGAGAGAGGCCAAACAATAAATAATTTTCTTTAATAAATACACACTTATTCCATCATAACTGCATGATCTACTCATCTTAAACGATCGAACTATCTCTAATATTTCATTTTCATTCACTGGAATAAAAAATAATGAATTTTCATTAGCATCAGATAAATAATCCTTAAAGTTTTCATTTGTGTGTATTGTTGAGGCTAAACGTGGACCTATATTAACAAAAAAGTTATTGAAAGCAGTAGCAATTGAATGAGGGTCCGTGATTTCATTACCATTTTCAACTATTATATCAGAGCATACTTTCTTTTTAGTTTTTAAGAGATCATTAATAGTTTGCCATAATACCTTTACATTCCCTTGGTTAGATTCTATTTTATTTGAATAATACCGTTTACGTGATACACGAATTAAAGTTGTTAATCTATTTCTATAATGCTTATATCTATCTTTATTCTGAGCAGTTGGTTTACGCAATGATATTTTATACAAACGATTGCGAGTTAAAATTGAACGCATTAACCCCTGAGTAATCCATGGCTGTTTTATACTTATATTATCTTTTTTTTTAATAAATGGCATATTCTTATCTATATAAAAAGAGAGTTTATGCAAAAAGTTTTGATATGACAAATTAGCATCTTCAACCGAGAATATCTCGCGCCATTGTTCTTTGGACAAATCAAAAATTAAAGAATCAATAGTTTGTTCTGTTTCTTTCCTCTTTTTAACGAAAATATTTTTCCTAGTTTTCTCACTAATGACATTATAGCATATAACAAAAATGGGTAGATGATCTGATATATCTGAGTACAAAATACCATTTAAATGTTCTGCATGTATGACATTTGAGAATATATTATCAATTAATGTTTCACTTACACTATCAATTCTAGTAGGTTTAGAAATATGGGGATAACAAGAATATAATAACATAGTATTATAAAATTTCAATATATTATTGTTTGTTTTATTAACTAAGTCTAAATTATAATCACCCATTAAATATATGTGTTTATTTTCCTGCGATATCTTATTCAAAACGGAATCTATTTGATTTATGAACGTATCTACATCACTAGTTGGTGGTCTATAAATAGTTCCTATTATCATATTTTTATTTTTACTCATACTAACTTCTATAAATAAACTTTCGGAACCTTCAATTTCTATATCAGTCCGAATTTTGAATATAAATGTATTATTTATGTATATGGCAACACCTCCTCCTCTACCATTCTTACGGTCTTTACGTATCATTTCATAATTAGAAAGATTAAACATTTCGGGTGAATTTTCATGTAACCACGTTTCTGTGATGCCAATGGCTGAAAAGGGAAAATTATTAATAGAGTCCATTAATATTTCAAAAGGAAGAAAAATTTTATTCAAACTTCGAGCATTCATATGAAATAGACTAAATTGATTACTAATGTTATTAGTTGGTCTTAAGGTAGATTGATCATGAATGCTATTAAAATCGAAATTAATCTTCTTATTAAATTCATTTATTGTATAATATTCACTATTGTGTTCAACTAAATTTTGGTCATCTATTAAAACATCAGGATTCATTTAATTTGAGTGACATATTAACATGGAGCGCGCGAGAGTGAAGGAGTGAAGGGTGAGCGTGCAGTGACAAAAAAGTGAACATATCAAAAAAACATAACTCTATATCCAAAAATAAAAAATACATAATTACAATATTGAGACAATTATCAACAAGTATCATGACCGCGGTGTCCTCAAGCAAGACTCCCGATTAATTATAACTTTTACAAGTTAATCTAAACACACATCAGTGCAAATATACAAAAATAACAAGATTGGACATAAACCTGTAAACAAAATCAGGTTCGAAAATAACCGGATTACTTACGTCTTACAAAAGATACAGATAATACTTATATGAATGGAGCGATTTCAAAGTTTTATTATACATTCAAGAGAACACAGAATAAGCAGTCATTATTTATAAGATCTACACGTTTAAATGGTACACATTTGTAGTCAATTTAACAGGCAACAGACAGAAAGAAAAAAGAAAGACGTGCCCAAGAAAACAAAAATGTGTACAATACACAGCTATACAACCTAAATGTGGGTCGCTGGGGATTTCAAAACAAATAAAATGAGGGGTTACTTGCGTGTGCTCATTCATACAATAACTCTGGAAGCGCCACGTTCGGAAAAAACACATCGCAATGGGCTGGCGGACATTGTTTGTGAACAATGCTCGCCACCCCAAAGCACCATGCCCTCCAAACGCCGCGCCGCTCCGAACTTACAACCCTAAACTCAAAATCGAATAAAGGAGCATTATTTTATGAACAAAAACGAATAAAGAAGGATTCAACGTATAGACCCACTTTCACATTATCTGCATATTAGCATACAGGAAAGGCTTGCCCAAGAAAGAATGGTTACACAGCTACATGTATACAACCTAGATGTGGGTCGCCGGGGATTTCAAATACAAAATTGAATGAGGGGTCACTAGTCTTGTATGTGTTCATTCATACAATAACATTGAAAGTACGAACTGGACAGCGTACAAGTATACTACCGGAATCAGAAAAAAGGCCACAATAAACACAACTACTTTTAATATAAGATTAAAAGGTGTCATTGAAAGGAATACGGATAAGGAAAGGAAAGAGAAGGAGAAAAAGAATCTGAGAAAAGGATCTCAATAACAAAAGAGAGAAAGGGAAGCTTGAATATTAACATTGTTTCGCGATTTTAATAATATAAATTTCTAAAGCACACTTTCTGACAAAGTGTCACTCTATGCTTTACAATAAATGGTTGTACAAACATACGTTTACCCGATAACTTACAAATAATAGGCTATATATGTGTACTAAAGATACAAAGAGAGAAAATGATACTTAAAGGTATTACAAAGTTTTGGTATGTGGTCATGAATTTGGTACAAATTAACATATTGGAAGCATATGCGTTTCTACAATATTCATTGATCGTTGTCGCGGTTTAAATCGAGTCTAAAGTTATGCAATTTTAAATAATAGACTCTTTATGTTGTATAGCTCCCTCTCAAGGTCAAGATATTAATTTAGCTATGAAACAATGTTTCTTGACTAAAATCGACCGATTAGCTAATCCCGTTTGGAAATTATATATCACAACTACATATTCTGAGATTTTCATGGTCGCAGCTACCATTGTACGGCCATAGGCTCTATTTGAAATATATCAACATTTACCGGGAGCACCGGTAAATTTTTATATTCAATTTTTCTCGCAAACAGAAATGATTTAGGGGCTAATTTTTTTATTGCTTATAATACATCCACAGGGGCATCCAAATATATCAAAATTGTAAAGATTCACTATCCACCCAATTTTAAAAATGTCCCAAAACCTTGTATTACCTTTAACATACAGTGAAAGAAAAAAGAAGTAGGCCTAATAATGTAATACAGTCATCAGATATACTTAAATCTTAGATGTAAACATAGGAAACAATAGCTTGTATTGTTTGCATTAATTAATCTAGAAGTGTGTGTATAAAGAGTTAACTGAAATATTCATACTCCTTGTAAAAAGAATTCCCCCGTAACTCAAAAATGAAGGGTTGACTGGTTATATCAAAATGTCACATTCTGAAGAAAAATAAATCAGGACAAAGCAATGTTTCACATACGGGTGTGAATAATTTATTTGTTCACTATATATACAGGTGTATGTCAATTTCATGCTTTACATGTACATGCTTATTGCATTTTGCAATCTGCTGTCTTTCTAAGCCTTGACCTTTGACCTCACATAGATCAGGTTGTAATATATGCTGCTATCAAGCACATGCGAGGGATCTATTATGACTCTATGGACTCGCTGACAGGGGAGGGGACAACTATAAGGCTAATTTCACCTTTTCTATAAGATTACTATATAAAGGAGAAAATCTAGGATTAAAACAAAAAATAAATTTCGGGTGATTTTCTTTATAACAATAATCTAGATAGTTAATAATAGTGTTACATTGTGTCATTCCCCAGACAAATAAATGTTCCTATATGGTTGGCCCGCCCCCCCCCCCCCCTCCCCCCCCCCCCCCCCCTCACTCAGTTATTTTAAGGTACGCATATGCGTGTTCCCTCCTTTTGAAAACACCGGTGTGTAAAGTCAATTTTGTGTATGTACGAGCCGGACTTTGGTGCGTGAAAAGTACCCCTTTACCGGACATTTATAACACGCACGCGGTCATTCCGACCTCGGTTTGGGGGGCCGGGATGGTTGGATGTCTGTCAGTCAACCTTCTCATAAAAGAAAGTAATAATTGATTTATGTCATCCTACTTGTTTCATTGAAATTGTTTAATTTCTCATCCAGAATCAACCAAAAAAACATGTATGTGTATTAATGCAACAGCGGTCGTGGTGTTAAGTATACCAGAGGTAAATACCGTTTTCTGTACCAGAATTATTATTCATATACGTAAGCCTTTAACTGATTTGCTGAAATGTGTTCACATGACACTCAATATAAATTTTGTTACAGTGCGCGGGCTTGTAGTTATTAATGATTAATTATTTGCACGACATGATAATGTCAGCGCACACATCAACAGCTGCACCCTTTAAATGCTGGATGCAAACGACTATTATCAAGATTAAGACTTGGAATAAGAAGGAAAGCGTGCGCTTTAAATATATACCACCATGTCTATGTCAGAAATATTTTAGTTTATCATCATTCTAAGTAACATATATTCACCTCCAAATTGAGAATTTTCGTCAGGCCAATATACTTCAACCTTGCCCAATAGCCTTAGTGGAATAAACCAGTCATAAAATGCTAAATATGTTAGTTCGGACATTCTATATTATAT
The DNA here is from genome assembly GCA_035222895.1 of Strongylocentrotus droebachiensis. Taxonomy (NCBI): domain Eukaryota; kingdom Metazoa; phylum Echinodermata; class Echinoidea; order Camarodonta; family Strongylocentrotidae; genus Strongylocentrotus; species Strongylocentrotus droebachiensis. The sequence goes on from JAVYIG010013994.1 coordinate 15,728, forward strand.
TCGTGAATTTTTTAGACATAAAGTTGATCCTAGTAACATGCAATATATATAATTACACACTAATACATTACAAGATTAATATGGCACAGCCTGCACAGTACTAATCTTTTTTTTTATAATTATTCCATTATTAGATGCCCCATTTGTCAGTGAAATGTTGAGGGTTCTTTATAAATAAAATGTGCCAATGCTTTTTGCTTTCAATGACCCCTTTATTGTCCTTAAATATCTAGGGAACGAAGGTACCCCCCCCCCCCTCATGAACTGGGCGTACTTCTAGCTATGACTGTGTTTTGGAAAAATGGATGAAACTTTCTGATGTTTGGGATGTACATCACTTTATTTTTGTAATCAAGATATTTGTTTCAGGAGGCTCTGGCTTCTTTTCTGTCAAAGTTGTCATGGTTTTCTTAAGGAAACAATATACTTTAATAATAAAAAGAATGGCAACAAGAATAAGGATCGATATCCAAGTGCCCCGTAGTAATGGACTTTCTTTCACATTCATTATATATGTTTTAAAGGTTGGCGGATTAACAGGGTGAGTGAAGAGATGATCTCCACTTTTTTCTACTGGGCCTTTGGTAATTTCACCTTGTCCAGCTGTGGTCACAGGACAAGGGTTTAAGATTTCCTCTGCGTCAGATGGATCCCATACAAAATCATTACACTCACACCTGTCTTTAGGTCGATCAAGGCTAGATGAACAACAAAATACAGGATATTCTTTTGAAACCCAAATGGTTTGTTTCAAAGTTTCACCAATCTGAACAAGACTACTCCGGGGAGGCAATCTTTTAGAATCTTGGTAGCAGCAAATCCCCCCAGCTAAGCTGCCAACAGGAGCCGTACATTGCAATGGCAGCCAGTTCCCAGCTGCGTCATCATTGAAACTTAATGTACATGATGCATCACCAGGAGGATAATTGACATTTAACTTTATCTTAGTGAACCTGCCTTGAATGACACCATCCCTGTACGTTTGGCATATATATGTTGCCTCATCATTTCTATTGACAGGATTTATTTCAACCTGAACCGAACAATTCCCATCTGTCACACTAAACCTTCGTAATTGATAGTTTAGCAAGTGGAGATTTGGAGTGTCAGTTGAACGGTAAAATGGAGCTCCGTTTTCACTCTGTATAGTGACTCTATTACTGTCACATGGATATGGGAATTCAAGTTGCACGGCTTCATCTTCAGTAACCGTGACAAAAGAACCACATCTTGATAATGGGATCAGTGCAATAAACAGAGCAAATAAAGGTATAAGTTCTTGTAATTTACCCATGTTTGCCGCAAAATACCATATACTATAGTAGCTGTTTATAGCCAGACTGGATATAACTGTGTGATAAGGTTCCTTCTGGCTCTGAACAGATGATTTACGAGTTAGATAACATAACAGCTCATGGGATTTGAAGGTTGTACATATAATGATGAATAGAAGATTCTGCTTCCTTTAATAGGGATTGCCGAAAAAAATTGGTTTATAAGAATAAACTTGAATTTGATTATGATATCAGTAAATTTAACACAAAAAAGAGACACATGTCATCAAAATACAAGTTGATACGGTTAATCAGTAAAAGGAGGGAACTGTCCCTTTTGATTGGTTTTGTTTTTACTTCAATTTCCTTTGTCAAGATATAACACAACGTGATTGTTCATCTACAATTCACGTTCCTTTTCCAATGTTGCTCGATCTACTCAGCATTCAAAGTCAAAGAAGGAGACTGAACTCTTGAAAATTCAAGCCTTGTAACAATATTGTTAGATGTCTAGCCCCGCTAAAATAGAAAGTCATGCAGTTTTCAATCTGTTGATTCTGCTGTGAAGGTCAAAATTCAATAAGGATTCCAGATGTAGGTTGAGAATTTGAGATTTCCATCAAATCCGTTGGCACCAAGTCTCAAAGAAGGTTAAAGAAAGACACCCTTTCGCAACTTATTGCTCAGTAGAGGAGAAGTTCTGTTTAAACCTGCAATTTCAACTTCAACATTGCACTTTTATGTTCTTTCAAATCGTTTGAAATCTTGAGATTTGCTGTTGTATCGATGACCATCAAAATGGGAACCAGCTGATTCATCCAGCAACACCGTGTTCCTGAGAAATTGAAATAACTCCACTTTAAATGAACTTACTCCACTTTAAATGAACTCGCTCCATAGATTTACATGTACTCTCCACACCCACGTGTGCGGAGATCTGATCTTTACTGATAATAGAGTATTAACAAATTATAATTTTAGAACGTTGTGGTCAATCAATATGTAAGATCAGCAAATAAAAATGTCTTTTGTATCAGCTCTTCTTTTGTTCTGAGCTTCAAAATTGTCAAAATATCCCACTCATTGGTTATTAAATATTAAAGATATGTCCTTCATACTGAAGGATGTGCTAAAGATGTGCTTTTAATATTTTTGTTTTCTTTTTTTGGTTGAAAAATGACTTCTTTTATTATATTTTTGAATAACCAGTGAGGACAAATTCTCAAAGTATTATTTATCCCTGCCCAAACTGAACCCCCCCCCCCCCCCCCAAGGAAAATAAAATTGAGTGAGCCATGCGTAGAGCTTAGGGGTGTTAGTGCGGTATGGTATGTAATCCAGTAGGATTTTTTTTTGGCCAAAGTTGATTTTATTTTTTATTTTTGCTGTTTTGGCTTCAAAAGGGTCCCAATTGGCCAAAAATGATGGGGTTCAAATTTTCAGATCCCTCCTTCATTTCCTGGGGGTCCATATTGGGCGCCAAAATGGCATATATAACGCGCAATATGGAAATTTGGTGTCTTCGGGAAAATTGGAACCCCATCAATATCTGATAGCTTGGACTCCAATGAATCCAAAAATGCAACAAAATCAACTTTGGCACAAAAATCCTACGGGAGCTGTTTCAGTGACATACCGTACCACACTATGTCCCAGCAGATGGCCTAACAGATTTCTTTAGTTTTATTGCTGAGTGCTAGATTTATTATATACAAGCCCGCCAAGTCCAGAGTGGGTGAATTGTGGGTCTTTAAACACTCTAAAGAGCATTTCTGTTTCACTTCGCCTATCAGATGAATATCTTTGATGGTCAATCAAAACAAACGTATATGTGGTTTAATCACAATTGTTTTTTCTCAAAATTTAATAAAACTTGATATTTATATTCATTAGCATCTGGTCACAAAGTGTAGACAAAAACTGATATCTTACCTTCTTTGCACACCCGTAGGCTGTAAAATTGTAAATTTGGAAACGATCTGAAAGCCCATAATAGCGATGCTGTCAATTCTCCATCCTCACAGGCTGTTGACCAGTTTACAACTGGTAATAGTACTTGTCTAACATTCAAGAACTTAACTTTTGATATGCACATAAATTATCTTTTGTTTGTACAATATTGACAATTAACCCATATTTCAGATAAGGTTTTCTTCTAATTGTTGAGCAAATCTCCCCAGTCAAGCTACCAACAGGAACTTCACATTGTTTTCAACGGATAAACGGTAGTTGTTGAACGTGCACGAACTTGACATTTGATATGTGCATATCTTTTGCTTGTACACAATTTATTAATCTAAATGAAGGAGTGCGATAACAGAGAACCTAATAAACCCAACGAGTGAATAAGTTACATATTCGTGGAGTATTTATGCAGTGACGCAGATAGTGGGTTGGAAAGAAAGCACTTGTGCCCTAGGTTTGTGATATTAGCTAGCAGATAGCAGTTAAGATATTTTACTAAAACCTAATTGGCACATGGCATTTAAATTGTTATTGCACGTCACAAAATCTTATCTGCAGAAACTTGTGGAATTTGTATTCTGAGTAATCTTTTATTAGGTTATAGATTAGAAGTAGAAATTTTCATTAACATCAGTTTATTTCCAATCTTGTATTTCTTGTCCCGTTACGAACTTTGTGACTATCATATTGACGGAAATCCATCATGTGACATTTAATAATTGTGTCCAAGTACACAGGTTTGTCGTTGGATAAAAGAATGTGTAGAATGAAATTAGAATGTCATTCTTGCAAAGTAGCTTGTTTCAAAGTTATTCTAAACCTTTCCCAAATCCGCCACAACACATGCAGCTGAAATTGTATAAAGGAAAATAGAAATCAAGGATTTTATCCTGATAACACGCTGGAAAGATGCCAAATCTGTGAAGTTGAAGAAGAGCCATGACGACACTGAGTTCCAGGTTCGATTCAGTCGCTATTTCTACAGGCTGAGAAGCAAAAGTAATATCTCTCTCCTGTTCTTCAAATGAAGGACATCAAGTAGAATGCACATTGGAAAGATTTCTGTAAAATAAACTTAAGACTTATGTGGCTTAAGAGTTGGCGGGGGAGTAAACTTCCTTCCAAATTTCCCATATTTATGAAAACGATGCAAACAGCACATATTTAAAGCGCACACTGTACGTGATATTTCGTTGGTATAATAAAATTACAAGAATGTCCAATATGCAATGCTTACATTCTAAGTTTTTAGTAATTTGTACAGGCAGCCAGCCAGTGGGACTTTCTCCTTCTAATCCTAGATCTTTCAATGCAACGTCTCAAGCCAACAGGGAAATATTTCACCCAGATCAAATTATCTTATTAAAGCTTCTTTTATTGGAATAAATGAAGAGGAATGGAGTGCAACGTGATGTCACCATCATCCTTGTGTTTCTGGGATCATCTTATGAAGTGTAGGAATGGACTCTGTCTTTTCCAATAACATACTTCTCAATATCAGAATTCACACTACAGCCATGTAACTGAAACCTGAGACTGAGGAAATACAGAGTCTCAAAATTAGAGCATGGTTGTATCGGTTTATTTATTTTTCTTGAGCCAAGTTCAAGATTTAATTTGGTGATATCGGAGATACTTAATGCGGAAAATGTAGACTCACCATATCGTTTTTCTTATCATTTTATAGCTTAAGTTCTAGAAAACAAATATTAAACGATAACAGAATGCAAATATGTTTACAAAACTGGCATATCAATATCGGTGTTGTTATCATTTCACAGATAAGTTCTGGATTACTAACTTTTATGAAATAACACAATGGAAATATGCACACACAAAAAATAGTTTATCAGTGTCGGTGTTCTTATCATTTTACAGATAAGCACTATGAGATTTCACAGTGCGAAAATGAAACTGTGACTTTTACATAGCTGATATCACTGCTTTATAACATCACTGTATAGTTCAAGGCCTTTTGTCTACACAGCACCCTCGTCTCGTCATACACATTATGGCCCGAATTCACAAAGGAGGTTTGTCGACAAAGCTCCTTTTGTTTCGACAAACCTCCTTTTGTTTTTTACAAACCAAGGTTTGTAAAACGCGTCGAAACGCGTCGTATGGCGCACATAAACCTCGGTTTGTCGCAGGGGCGTAAATCCGTACCGAGGAGTGGGGGGGATGATCGGCGATAGCCATCACATACTAGCACGAGCACAGGCCCACACTAATTTACGCAAGCGCGCGCGATCGCGCACGCACAAACACACAACACACACACACACACACCCGAACACAAACGCACACGCACACACACACAGTTAACGAACAAACAACAAACACTATTAGAGAAAGAAGACGATTCGTTGTACCGTTCTGGAAAATAATCCTCGTCTGAATTCAGTCCCCCCCCCCCTCCCGCGCAAAGCGCGGAAGCTTTTACGTTTCATAAAATCATCAGAGAAAGAAGACGATTCGTTGTACCGTTCTCGACTCTTAATCCTCGTCTGAATTCAGTCCCCCCCCCCCTCCCGAGCGAAGCACGAAAGCTTCTACGTTTCATTAAATCATTAGAGAAAGAAGACGAATCGTTGTTCCGTTCTCGACTCTTAATCCTCGTCTGAATTCAGTCCCCCCCCCCCTCCCGCGCGAAGCACGGAAGCTTTTACGTTTCATTAAATCATTAGAGAAAGTAGACGCTTCGTTGTACCGTTCTCGACTCTTAATCCTTATCTGAATTCAGTTTCCCCCCCCCCCCCCTCCCGTGCGAAGCGCGGAGGCCTTTACTTTTCATTAAATCATTAGAGAAAGAAGACGATTCGTTCTACCGTTCTCGACTTTTAATCCTCGTCTGAATTCAGTTTCTCCCCCCCCCCCCCCCCTCCCGCGTGAAATTCCTGCAAGCTTTGAAAGCTCATTCAGGATTATTTCATTTTTGAAAAGTAAAAGCATGGGCCCCCAGTCCCCCTCGATCGACTAGAGCTCACCTGAAATTGGGGGGGGGTGTGGTACATTTAGCAGTGTTCCGGATTTCGGGGGGGGGAGGGGTCTCCAAGGCATGAAAAGCCAGCGAAAAGCCGGCGAAAGGGGGATTCAGAAATGTTGGCAGTCCTGAGATAGGGTGGGGGGTGTGCTCAAAGGGAGGGTACGAGCATACGCGTACCCTAAATAACACTAAGTGGGGGGGGGGAGCCGGGCATCTACTGTACATGATTGCACTTTTTAAAGGTAAAGACCAGTAATGGTCATGCGATTGCATTGTGAAAGAAACGTTGTGGAATCGATCAGAAAAGGTTGATCATCTAGCATCTAGCATCTGCAAGGTTCTGGAATCATCAAAATGATAAGAAATTTGGCCCATTCTTCGTAAAGTTACAAGCACTATACACAGAAAGATGTATATGGGACTACCCTATATCTCTCACACGACCATGAAAGAAACAAATTTACCAAATATATGAATTAGTAGGCGGTTTCCCGGCAAATTTTTTATCATCATGTATTAGTCAAAACATATTCTTTCACATGATTGGTAATGAGAGCTTCCATTTCATTTTTTGAAATTGGGGCGTTTCCAATACTGGTCTTTTCTTTTAAGCGCTCGCGCGCTGGCGCACTTTACGTCTGGGCTATAATAATACCTTGCAAAATAACGAAAAATTATTCTGAAGTTTATGAAGTGCTTGTTCGCGCACGTCGCGCAACTACTCTTAATGATCGTGACATACTGTATACGTGTAGGCTATATAGGTATACATAAATTACAAAAATAACTCATTTCTCATGCATTATGCTAATTTTACGCCCCTGTACATAATTATATCATAATTTCCGAATTTACAATTAAATTTATCAAAACAAATAACCATCACGGACAGAATACTTACACCCCTTTGATCTAACCTGCAACGGCGCTTTATACTGACCGTTCGACCACACACGGCGCAATCAGGATCAGTGCAGTCGTCACGGTAACCTATTGGCCCCCTACCTCCCCTAGATCGCACGGGCGGGAAAAATTGTTCTGCATTGCTAGCGCGAGAGAGCAGAGCATGCATGCGGTGCAATATGCAGAAAACTGCGTGGCCGGCCGGCCGGGGCGCTGCCCAATGTATTTTGTGTATATAGTGGGATTCTTATTATTCTGAAGTTTATGAAGTGCTTGTTCGCGCACGTCGCGCAACTATTCCTAATGATAGTGACATACTGTATCATGTAGGCTATACAGTTATACATACATAACAAAATAACTCATTTCTCATGCATTATGCTGAAATTGAAACAATCACATTTTTTTCTTCTTCTTCTTCTTCCTTTTTTTCTCTCTTTTTTTTTTGTAATATCAGGGGGGATGATATCAGGGGGGGTGATTGTACAGGCCACCCCCCCCCCCTACTTCAAGCCAGGGGGGATGCAGCCCCCCATCCCCCCGGGATTTACGCCCCTGGTTTGTCGACAAACCTCCTTTGTGAATTTGGGCCTATAAGTGCTAAATTGTGGTAGAAAGGGATGTGTGTCATTGTTTGCAATTGGCCTTTTACAGACACATCCATGTAGCAATCAGAAATGATTATGATCTTTAACCATTCGAAAGACGTGACGCAATTTTGAACTTGTGCCTGATCAGAGACAGTTTGTAGGCGGAGACAGAGAGCTGACCGTATATACCACGGACAAAGAGTGGAGAAGTGTGACGTCATCAAAAATCTATTTTTAGAATTTCTCAATTTTTTCTTCATATTCCGAAAGAACACCAAAAATAATGTCCAAATGTCGAAAACCAATAGAATATGTTAAGTATTGGCTGAGATATGACCATCTGAATTATGTCCTATGGGAGCTCAGTGTTATATGCTCTGGCTCCTAACCATTAGGAGCCAAAGCATATAGGCTAACACTGAGTTCCTATGGGGAGTATATTTATTCAGATGGTCATATCTCAGCCAATATTTAACATATTCAATTGGTTTTCGACATTTGGACATTATTTTTGATGTTCTTTCGGAAAATGAAGAAAAAAATTGAGAAATTCTAAAAATAGATTTTTATGACGTCACAGCTTCGGTACTCTATTACCACTAGACCGACTCACAACTCCCCCCCCCCCCCCCCCCCGAACGCCAGTTATCAGGTCATAACCTTATTTCAGGCTCTAACACCCCTCAATTTTAGGCTTTTTAAAGCTTGGTATATTGTACAGGAAAGTTAGGACTTTGTCATATTGGAGCCTCTTTACAGTGTCAGTGGATGAAACCAACTAGTTTCTCTGTGATAAAACAAGAATGCAACAAATATCAACATTTCACAACAAAAAAGATATTCATTTAAAAAAAAATCAAATATCTGCGAAAATGACATGGCCCCCTTTTATCGTAATGACATTGATCTAATTCATATAAGCACACTTATTTTTTGCAATAACATATAAATTCATTTGATATTTAAGCATTTTGGGAATGTACACTATGTTCAATTCTATTTTGATTTCGAATCGATCCTACATGCGCTGATCATACAGACTTGCCGTTAAGTTTCAGAGAAGACTTACAGAACGTGAAAATGTAAACAGAGGTTTCCGCTGTTTAATCAGTGTCTTCTCACTCGGGAAGCTTTGCTCACTCGCATAATATCCTTCAAATTCTACAAGTAGATATTGTAGAAAATGGAAGTGTGAAGAAAGTATAATGCTTGTTTTGATACTATAATTCTTTTAATATACCAAAGCTTCAAAAAACCAGTGAGGGGATAGTCACTTCCGTCACCTTCACCCCTCCCGTTTACTATGCTCCCTCGCACTGGGGTACTGATGGGGGGCTTGGGGAAATTGCCCCCCCCCCCAATAAATTTCATACGTGGTTTATTTCTAATTCGATACCAGTGATTTACAAATTTTGCTGAAATGGCATGATTTTCCCCTGAGTTTCAAGGGGCTCTGCCCTCTGGACCCCACCAAAGGCCCTAAAGCGTGCCCCTGGATGCTCATCTGATCGTAATTTGGTGCTTAAAATCCCTGAGCTTCTGGGGTCTCCGCCCCCGGACCCCACTCCACTTAGTGACCTGCACGCCAGTGTCACAAATAAGGCATCAAAATATGCTCATCTGACCGTAATGAAATACCTAAAACCACTGAGCTTGACCCCCGCTTGGGTTTTGCCCCTGGACCCCACGCCAATTTACGCTCCACTTGCTTTGCTCTACCTGATCGTAAATACGCCACTGCTCCCTCGTCCCTCGCATTTCGTCCCCCCCGGTCATGACAAGAAATCGCCGCCCCTGTACTTATCCTTGTCACCTAAGTTTGAGAAGATGGATTCTTATAAGATAAAAATATGAAATGTGAACATTTCGTATCCGTGTACCTCTCATTCTACTTTTAGGGCAATGGTTTTAACACCAAGTCAGCGCTGGCCATGTATGAGGAGCAACTGGGCAAACTGAAATACAAAGTTGAATTTGAAATTTACTTGCAAACTCAACATGTAATCTAAAAGAAAACAAACATCATACTGGCTATTTTATCAACCTAGATCCGGCGTGGCCAAGAGCACTCGTAATTGATTTCAGAGGTTCATTTTTCTGAGGGAAAATAATTATGAACACACAAACGTCTAACACCATCGTGTTCATTACTCTTATAATGAAAGAAGATGCATAATTCCGAAAGCTTAGTATAGTGTATTGCACCAAAGGGGTGCACGTGGTGAATGTATTTCCCATTTTTATTTCTATTTTTTTTTCCCGCATGGGAATTGTTCGGGCCTTCTTGTGGTTCTGAAAAGGAGGCGTTAACAGACCAGTGCTTTAACTCACATTTTTTGTTAATGTATTTCATTATTTTCATTATTTCATCTACTTTCTCTCAGAAGGGTCCGTGATTGTTTTTTCACCTTTGATAAGGCTAAGCAGAAAGTCGCGGCGGTGACATCACGACGATGCCTTTACTCGCCTTTCTTGCTAAATAAGTTGGACAACCTTTAATGACACTAGCCCAACATCTCTCTCCAAATCAATCTATTATATATTTTGATATCATTTCAATGAGGTACTGAAAATCAAATAGAAAAAGAATGTAGTCAATTTTCTTCCTAAGTTGTATCAATTTTTAGCCAAAACTATGCAAACGTGTGTTGGTAGTCAAACTTTTTTTCTTTTGCAGTCCCAACATATGCACAGTTAACTGTGTCGGTAAAATTGCAATCACAGGCCAATCTGTATAGAAAGACCGGCCAAAAGAGACGCGAAAGTGGACTATTTAGGCAGGTGGTCTTTATGGACAAGTTTACTTAAACACCTGACTTGTATGAAAAAGAAATAAAGTTTCAAGAGGGCGTGGACCTCGTAGACATATTGTCTTTAATATATATACAAAATGTTGCCAAAACAGGATTGAATGTGCAGAACGCACACACTCACAATTCATGTCACACAACACACACACCCCATATGCACGTCCGAGTCATCAAAACCTGATACACTCGATTGCATATTCTTTCAAGCTCATTTCAGCTATTACATCTAGCACAATTACACTACAGATTGAATGTTGTAAGTAATGATCATTTATTCAAAAGCAGTTACACACCTTGCATGATATCTGTTTGCGAACTAGTCAAATGTTTAAGTTTCATTTGTGTACATACATAGTATAATCCGATACCAAGCAATACATATTGTTTAGTTTAATTCATACATTTTGTTAGTTTATTCAGGTTTGAAATTATTTTCATGAACCAATGACCCAAGATTATATTCTGAAAGCATTAAATGAAATATACATGTGTGCAATATTTGTGTATTACTCTTACCATTTCGATCTAGATTGATTGATTATGGAGCAAATATTGATACAAAAAACATAAAGAGCTGAAGCACAGCTTAACAGCTCACTTATGTTAAATAATTTGGTGAATATTGTGCTAGTATACAGCGAGATAAGGTTTATGGCATGGTAAAGAATGATTATACATTTACACCAAAGTAATTCTGGAAGGAATAATGAAAATACAGATACAAAAAGTAAGTTCACTAATACTATTTAAAGACTTGGTAAATAACTCATTATAGCTAGTATACAAAATGGCATGGTATTAAGAATGATTATACATTTACACCAAAATAATTATGAAATGAAAAATGCAAACACAGATGGACAAAAAAGTAAATAAATAAAAGCTCAGCAATAATGTGAAAAGACTGGGTAATAGACCCACTAGTATACCAATTAAGTTGACGGCATGCCTAGGAATGAGTTTACATATAAACCCAAAAAATTATGCAAAGTAAAAATGCTAATACACAGAAAAAAGGATAAAGTTTAGCAAAGAATATATATACAAAACCAAAAAATAAAGCAAACGATATTACAACTATTAAACATGTACATTATAAAATAATGAAAATCAGTTGACTTCAAGAAGTATGATTTTTCCCAGTTTGAGGTGGTCCAAGCTCAAGTAATAATAACAACAATATTAAGTGTTTCTTATTAAGCACTTTTTAATACAGCAAACTGATCAGAGCACTGTCACAGCAAAAACAATATGGGGCCTGTCACCACGAAATGAGTCCAGTTGGTCAAAAATTGTATTCCTGTTTTTAAGTATTATATGAATCTACATTAAGTAAGCTTTAAATTAAGGGGTCACACATTAAAATTGATAAATTATATCCAGAAATATGAACAAAAACCTAATTGGACTCTATAAACAATGGGATTACCCAGTTTTGAGATAATTAGGTGTAAAGTTAAAGTTGATACTCTAAGACAATCCCAAATACTGAGATAATTACATAAATAGAAAGCTTTTAACCCCCATAATAACACCAAATGGTGTCCACCCGACAAAACAAGTTTAGAATAATGAATTTATTCGAGTAAACTCTACCAAAATATCTAAGTCTGAAACCCGGAAGTGCACGTAGAGTCGGGCCTATATCCGTGACGTCACGAACGGGAGTCATGGGCTCAGTGAGAGTGAATGGCAGTGATATCCCTACGTAAATGCTATCCTGTCAGAGCTTAGATTTGTTGTTGTTAAGGAGTATATTTGATGGATTTTCTGTTTTCATTTGAATGAAGAATAACGAAGTAACATTTTCCAGTCGCTGATTTCTAATATCCTCATATTCACCTATTTGGTAGAGATTTGAGACGAGTTTACTGCTTAGGAATTAAAGTTAAATCGTGCACTGAATAGGCGTATGCATTATATTGTCATTAGATGTACATGAGCAGTTTTGTAAAACGAATAGGTCTAGAACTATGATAGTACTTATCATAGATGTGTGTGACTGCCTCAAAAAAGGATACAGTACCAGTTAAACATTTTATGTTGTAAAATATCAAACTTGAACGAGATCATGCAAGCGCGCTTCCCTCTATAATATCTTGGCGAGTGATGCGGCTCTTGCATGAACGTTCGTGGAGCGAGCAGAATCGGGAGGTAAGACCAAGCCGCTGCTCTAGGCGCTGCTTGCTTGTGATGGAACGTACGTGCGCTATAGTTATATGTTTATCGGCAATTGCAAGAGAATGAAAGCGACGTTGCCAGCTAAGAAAAACAACTAACAAAGACTTGCTCCTGACTACCGGTGTCAGAATTGGTAGATGAAGGATGTTCAGGGCCAAGGAAGGCGAAAGACATGGGAAAAAGGAAGAAGAAACCATCGGGAGATCGCTGTAGTGTATGGTAGTTAACTGTGCATGGGTAGACAGCTACTGTTCACTCCGTGCCTGGGCCGATTTCAACACCAAAACAAAAATTACATGGTGAAAATATCGACTAATAGCACATCGTTGGCATGTATATGTCATAATTTTTAAAAGGGGAATTGATATTAATACTATGAAGTATTAGGGGAAGGTAAAGAATTGTACATAGAATTATGATTTATTAGACTTTTCAGCATTTGAAACAAAAATATGCAGAAAATCGTATCACTCTGCACATGTTTGCTATGGAACATCCGGGTACGTGAATATACTCTCTCCCGGACGTGAGGTCATAAATAGTAGACCAGCGTCGTGACTGATTTTCTATGCAAAGAGAGGCGGATATTTTAGACATTTCAATTGAGGATTTCGAGTAGACAGAATTTTTTTGTGATATACTAATTAGTAATTGAAAAACTTAAAAATAACATATACTTGCCGTAGGTAACAAATTAAGGGACATTTATTTGCTTAGAGTATCAACTTTAATGATGCGTAACATATTATAGTCTGGTCAACAACAACATAGCAACAACACACTTCCCATCATTCGATTTCAATGAAACTTTCAACAAACAAAGAATTTAATAAGTCGATATTTGGAAAAATCTTAAATGTGGTAGGTGGGTCAATTTTCAGTACATACACACTATACATCGCTATTACTACGATTGAGCCTAATGCGACACTGGACTCATTTCGTGGTGACTGGCCCCATATACAGTTTAACTACTATATAACATGTTACAATTTACAATTCTAACAAAATTGTCACTCAAGGAACTACCATAGATTTTTGGACAAACATGCATGTATGTGATGTGATAACCAATGAATTATAGGCCATTGATATTAGTAATTAAGATACAAAAAAAGAACATGGTAGATCGAACATTCATAAACATTTGGATCTGTAGGCTTAATAATGTAATACAATCGTCACATATACTTAGATTTGATGTTAAAGACACTATTCCCTTTTGCAGCCAACATCACATAGAACTTTGTAGGAATTATGAATATGTCATGTATGTCCTATCTGTGAAATTTGAACGTTAGCAGTGTCCTAATATTTAAATTATGCAAGAAAACCCGTTTACTTGCTAGCCTTCACTATCAGACACTTTTCAGTGGCTGAATTACTTTTTTCTTCTTTGGTAATAACATACATAACATGACCTGTAAAGGGTACATGAGCAATTGTCTACATCAATAACCTACTTCTTATAATGGCCAAAATTAAACTGATTGAATCTTTGCGCAGCACAAAACGTATGACCATTCGGTACAATTGTCTGAAAAGCAGACTATTACTTACTGACTCGGTAGCCGTTAAGTCGATTCAACAACTAATAGTCATTATTTCCCCACTTAAAGACATTTTCAAGCCCCCCCCCCTTTTTTTTTTTGTATGGCAAGTTCTAAATTAGCATTACCTTTCAAATGCCGTTGGAATTTAACATTTTCATTTGTTTGGCCTACAAATGGGACATAGTACCTTTAATATAACATAGGACAAAATAGTTTGTATTCGCTGACATTAATTCATCTAGATAGTATATACATGACTATAAATTTCACAATTTACATGAAAATGTTTATCAAGTTCAGTAATCTCTTGTCAGTTTAACCCCTGAGAGGTAAATATAATGTCATTCCAATATTTTACTTTTTGTAATTAATTCTTTTAATTAGCCTTTTTTGGATTCGACTTATTTTTTTATAAAAATAGATAGATGATCAAGAAAATCACTCTTAGGGGGAGAAAAAATGATAACATGCTAGCATGTAGCAATTATATGATTTGAAATACTTTACATGTACATGGTATGATAATAATGAAAATAACGTCATGTTTATAAAGCTCAGTATATGTTGACATCTCTATGCACTTAGTACAGTTACCATACAACAAACACCGATATTACATAGATCTTGATCGATCGCATGGCTATGACGTCATCCATGGTATAGTGCCATGGTATAGTAAGCAAATATTAATCGACTACGAGGGTAATGGTGCAAACTATCATCGCCGAGGTGATCTCGGGGCTACTATCATCCCGAGCCGCAAGGCGAGGGATGATGGTAGCCCCGAGATCACCGAGGCGATGATAATTTGTATCCATTGCCCGAGTAAAGGAGGTTAATATTTGTTTTATATCCCACATCGGCAATAAGATCTATTTAAAGTGAATTTTACATAACAATAAGAACTGATTCTGCAGACAGTTTAGCTTCAGCTAGATTCTACAAAGCGCAACATGCATACATGTAATACAGTCGATGCGCGCTCATTTGACATTGACATTGACTTTGACATTTCGCGTAACCTACTTTGCTATGCGTATTCAAAGGGCAAGGGTGGGCGAGAGGGGTAGCAGCAAAAAATTACTTTACAAAAGTACTATCTCAGGTAGATAGTACTTATCTATATTTTATCATGTGACCTCATTTAGACCAATAAGATTGCAAGATTATTAGTATGCGGGATATAATGCACTATAACATGAATGACGTCACGGTAAAGAACATTTTTCTCATCGGTAACATCATAGCAACGTTATGTTTTGTCACATGATGCTATGTTGACCAATCACTGAACAGGATTTCTTTAATTAAACTAAAATAATCATAGATTAAAACTAGAATCTAATATGAAAATGGTGTGCATACACTAACTCCCAGTATCACATCAGTTTAGCAAATGTGACAATATATTCATATACTAAAAACTGTGCTTAATTTAAAACAAAACCAAAAAATCCAGCCAGGCACCATTCTACAGATGCTCACAGAGTCACAGTGCTGAGCAACTACACAATGACTTTTGCATGACCTGTGTGGCGAGTCGCAAATGTGAATCAATGTCTTGCCAAATAATGTTAGTGCCAGGCTAGAACTCAAGCCTTGACCCTGCGATGAAGAGTCAAGTGAATGACCCACTTTACCACAACACCTTCATACATCATGCAGTGAATGAACACTTCCATAAAAGCATCATCTCTCGTAAATTGAAGATTTTCAGGTACTAATTTTTCATCATTTCCAGTAAATAATCTTGAATAATTGTCAAACTATTATTATAACAGTACTACAGAATCAGACAAGTTCAGGAAGTTGTTCTACTGTGTATCATACACTATAGCAGGAAAGATGAATTCATCTACGTACATGTAAAAATAAAATGAAGGAACTACTCCGATGTTTCGAACATATATGCTACAAAAAAAAAAGGTATACCCACAGTTTACATGTAGTATCAAGCAAGTAAACTCATACACGGCTTGGTACGTTTATCCACCTTATAATCTTTAGTAAATTTCTTTCTTTTTGTTAACTTTTTTTTGCACATTGTGTATATTCCTCTCCTTTCGTTGCCTTATTTCCATTGTATGTTTTTCCTGTATTCGTTTTGTTTTCTCCTGTATTATTTTCCACCTTGTACTGTGTATTCAGGCAATGTTCCTTTTAACATGCGTTCTCTTGTTATTTTCAATAAATAAAGTATGTGATTTATAAAAAATCTTGTTAGTATTATTTCAGTACTGCAAAGTAAGTGTACCATCCCCTTTTGTTATGACATTACATGTTGAGGTTTTACCGAGCACACATTTTCAAGGAGCATGACTGATACTTTAACTTAGAAAGATATACGAGGGGATTTAATGAACCACGAAGAACAACAAGGAGCATTTACATAGATCTGAATAGGCCTGTATTTGATTTGATTTGATTTGATTTTTGCATTTTTCCAAGTATAACATAACTGAATAACAAAGAACATATAAATGTAAGGTATAATACAACATATACAAACAAAAATGTCTTCATGTCAAAAATATTTTTTAAACATAATATGTGTACATATAATAACGAAACTTAATATTTCTATAACATATTATAATAAATTTAAAGTATTATCTGAACTCTTATGTTGGAAAGGTGCAGGGAACCGCAATCATAAGCGACGCTTGACAAGGATGGCGGCCTAAAAAAATATTTAAAAAAATTAATAGCTGTCCATTCATGTTGTTGATCACACTTGTATGATTGGTAGGACTTATAAACCGCGGCATCTTACAGACCCATTCCTGTTTTGTGCAAGTGCTTATCTCCCAATTGATTTACCGATATTCATTTTAAGAGCACATTTTGCACTTTGTTTCTCAATGTGATCAATGTAGCCTACAACAGCATTTATTATGCGCCATCGATCTAGTAAACTATTCTGAGGCGCAGAGGGAGATTATTACCCTGGCTTTAGCACGACTGTCATTATGGCGCTTTAGCATTTCAAGAAATTAATTCCAGCCAGGTACCCATTCACATCACCTGGGTTGAGTGTGGCAAATGTAGATAAATGTCTTGCCAAAGGACATTAGTGCGGCGGCTGGACTCGAATCGCGGACCTTGTGATTGACAGTCCGGCGACGTATCCACTCGACCAAGACACCTCTATTGAGGGGGTGGCAGTTTGTAAGTTGCAATTTCATTTCTGCCATTGTGGGTGCACTAGGTGATCATCTCATAAAGAAGCTCCATGACTTGGACCTTGCTATGCTATGTTTATTACTGCTCAAGAAATGAAATAAAGGTTCTTTCTCTTGTGAACATTTGGAAGACGATTCCTTTTCTAAAATACTTTTCCTCTGTTTGAGTTCGTTTACACTCCGATATTTTATTAATCGCTTTTTGGTTTTCTCAACCTCATAGAGGCGTATTATAATAATAACCGTAGCTATTACTATAGTTCCAATCGCAGTTAGACCTAACCATAATGTTGCAGTATTATTAGCAGTTGACTTATCCTTGTTTGTATCAGTCTGGTTCAGTGATTCTATGAGTTGGGGAAGCTGGGAGTTATCTCCAACCTCTCTTTCTGGGTATTGGGGTAATGTTGCAACAGGGCCTGGTGTGGTAGCAGGGCAAGGGTCTATGTTTTTGTTTGTTTGAGAAATATCCTCCATTGAATCCCATACAAAATCTTTACATTCACACCTGTCTTTGGGTCGATTAAGGATAGATGAACAACAAAATACAGGATGTTTTTTCCTAGCCCAAATGGTTTGTTTCAAAGTTTCTCCAGTTTGACCAAGTTTACTCATTGGAGGCAATCTTGCAGAATCTTGGTAGCAGTTAATCCCCCCAGCCAAGCTTCCAATAGGAGCCGTACCTTGCAGTGGTACCCAATCACCAACTGCATCATCGGTGATAGTGAATGTACAAGATACATCACCAGGAGGATAATTGACATTTAACCTTATCCTAGTGAACTCGCTCTGTATTGCACCATATTTGTACTCTTGGCGTATGTATGTGGCCTCGTCACTTCTCTTTACAGGATTTATGTCAACCTGAACTGAACAGTTCTCATTTGTCACACTAAACCTATTCAATTGATAGAAAGGCAAATTTAGATTTTCGGGCCTTGCTGAATTGTAAAATGGAAGTCTGTTTGCGCTCTGTATTGTGACTTTATTACTGTCACATGGATATGGGAATTCAAGTTGCACGGCTTCATCCTCAGTAACCGTGACAAAAGAACCACATCTGGATAATGGAATCAGTGCAATAAAGATAGCAAAGAAAGTTACAAGTTCCTGCGACTTATCCATGTTGGCTCATAAAATAGAGTAACCTAGAAGCTGGTTGTGTTTTTTTATAGCCAGATGGGCTCTAACTGCATTTGTGATAAGGTTAGAGTTAATATCCTTCTGGCTCTGAACAGATGATTTACAAGTAAGAAAAATATTTAAGAGGAAAAGAAGCTCACGAAAATAGAAGGTTGTACAACTAATTATGGATGCAAGGTTCTGCTTCCTTTAGTACTGATTGCTAAAACTTTGGGTTATAGTAAATACAAGAATTTGATTTTGATGTCAGAAAATTTGACACGAAAAAGAAACACATGTCATCAAAATACGACTTTGTACAGTAAGCCAGTGAAAGAAAGTCCTCCGTCTTTTGATAGCTTGTTTTTTGCTTCAATTTCCTTCGTCAGGACTCAGGATAACAGTCAAATACAAAGTGATTGTTCATCTAAAATTCATGTTGCTCTTCTCAGCATTCAAAGTCGAATTAGGAGACTAACCTCTTGACAAATGTTTGATGTTTAGCACCGCTAAATCAGAAAATCATATACTTTTCAAACTATTGATTCTGCTGTGAAGACCAAATTCATTAAGAATTCCTGATGTTGATTGATATTTCCATTAAATCCGTTGGCACCGATTCTCAAAGAAGGTGGAAAAATGACACCGTTTTGCAACTTATTACTCAGTAGAGGAGAAGTTCTGTTTTAAATCTCTAAATACAACTTCAATGTTGCGCCTTTATGTTCTTTCAAATCCTGAATCAGTTTGAAACTTGAGATGGGTTGTTGTATCGATGACCATCAAACTGAGAACCAGCAGATCGAATCCTGAGAAATTGAAACAAGTCACAGAAATTGCTTTTTAAATATACTCTACACACAATGTATAAGTGCGGAGATCTGACCTCCACCGATTCTAGAGCATAATGGTTGCGGTCTATTAAATGTAAAATCCGTAAATTATGATCTTTTTTGTATCAGCTCTCCATTTTTTCTGAGCTTCAAAGTTGTTAAAATATCCCTCTCGTTGAAATTAACTGAAGGATGTCTAAAAATGTACTTTTGGTATTTATTATTTTTTTTTTTTTTTGGGGGGGGGGATTACTTATTTTATTATATTTTTGGATAACCAGTGAGAAAAAAATTCTCAAACATATTATTTTATCCAAACCCAAACTGGCCCCTCCCCCCCCCCCTCCCCCACCCCCCCCCCCCCCCCCCAAGGACAAGAACATTGAGTCGGCAAAGCTTAGAGCTAAGAAGTGTCCCAGCAGATTGCCTTTAAGATTATTTGTTTTGTGCTAGATTTTTTATATGGAAATCTCGCCATGTCCAGTGTGGAGCAACTGTGGCTCCCCAGATTCAGAAGAGCCTTTCTTTTTCACTTTGCCTATCAGATGAATATCTTTGATGGTCAATCAAAACAATCTTATATGTGGTATAATCACAACATTTTCTCTCCATATTTAATCAAACCTGATATCAATGTTCATCATCATCTAGTCACAGATTGTAGGAAAAACTTAAGTCTTACCTTCTTTACACACCTGTAGGCTGTAAAATTGCAAATTTAGAAAAGATATGCGAGCCCATATTATTGTGCTGCTGTTAATTCTCCATCCTCACAATCTGGTGACCGGTTCTGAACTGGCATAAAAAGTTTTCGAACGTTCTTGTTTGGGTAGAATATTGATGATTAACCTATATCGTTTCAATGTTTTTATTATTATTATTCAGTCAATCTCCCAGCCAAGCTGCAAACAGGAACTTGACAATATTTAAAAATGGTAACAATAGTTGTCGAACGTTCAAGAATTTGATGCACGTCATCATTTTCTGTACAATATTAGTCTGTTCAGACGGAAGCAATTTACTCCAGGGTAAAGGTAGTGTTAAGAGCTAGTCGGGGTAAATATGGTGAGGTAGGTGTAGAGGTCGGAGTAGTGACAGTCTGGACGATGGTCGTGTTAGCTACGCCTACCTTTACCCCGACCTATTTACTCCTGGATTTATCCAGGAGTAACTCGCTAACACGACTAGAGGGTATAGCGTAAGTTGACCGTGTGGATGCTCTAAGAAACTATGACCTTTAGCGAGGGTTGTTTGTTACAAACGAAAATGAAAATTAAATTTCGCACGGTCTAGATGCGGAAGGCGGGTTGAGGTCGACTAGTGCGGGCTGTTTCGTGGAAGGTCGTGTTAAGTTAATCGTGGTAAGTTGGTCCGTGTAAGAGCTTGTGGACAACTAATGGTTTAAGTACAGTAAGTGAAATATATATGAGGTATTAACTGCTGCAGGGATTAACTTACACCGACTAGCAAAACCCCGTCTGAACATGGCTAACGATTAACCTACATGTATGTCAGTTTTCTTATTATAATCAGTGAATCTCCCTAAGCTATCTCGAGGCCATTTAACCTGCACAAGTACAGTAACCCGGGGGATTCTATGACAAAATCTGCCGCCAAGCAGCCAACGGGAACTTCACATTGTTTGCAAATAGTTGACAAACATTCAAGAACGTGTCTTTTGACATGCAGGTCATCTTTTGTTAATACAATATTGATGATTAAAGAGACAGGTGAGCTTTTGTTTAAGACCGCAAATGCCTTTAAAATGCATTGTTTATTGCTGTTATTCTTATTTATGACATTTCTAGTGCCCTTTTTTGACCTAAAATTGCTATGAAGGTAATTTTTAGAACCCAAAATGTGTGAAATTTAGATTAGATTAGATCAAACCAATTAATTTCAAGTTTCCGCAAAAAAAGACCGTTAATTTCGAATAAGAACAAAATAAAAATAATGATAGTAACAACGCTGCTGGTTGTGCGCAATTAATGTCTTGACCTTGAGAGGGAGCTATACAACATAAAGAGTTTATTATTTACAATTTCATAACTTTAGACTCGATTTCAACCGCGACAACAATCACTGAATATTGTAGGATCGCATATGCTTCCAATATATTCATTTGAACCAAATTCATGACCAAAACTTTGTATTACCTTTTAAGGCTCTTTCTCATTTTTGTCAACGGCTGGTTCAAAATTATCGAATATCTGTGGGGCCCCGCAAATATCAGAAATGGTTATGTTTATGGATATGTCAGCCGTCTATGAACCGAATGTATGCTCTTTCAAATTTGACAATTACTTTTTCGTTATCTCACCAAAACAAAATATTTTATGTAGCGCCCTCTATACCAAAACTCAACTGTCCCTTTAACATATATGAGTTCGAAGTTTTTTTAATGATTATTCAGTAGATTTCCACCGTCAAGCTTATATCAGGAACTTAACATTTTTTGTTTGCAAATGGTAACAATGGTTGTCGAACATTCAAGAAATCGACTTTTGTTAAATACGCACGCCATCTTTTGTTTGTTGACGATTAACCTATATTAGTTCAACGTTTTCTGGGGAATTTATGACAAATTTTCTCTCAGCCAATCAAATGCCACGTTTTCAATAGTTTTTGTCACTTGTTATTGATAACAAGTTTTATGAAACATGGCTAAGGTGGCTTATGTATTAAGCCTACAGGAATGTAAGAATTTAGTCGTCTTTCAGTTATTAAACAAGTTTATTTTTAAAAAATTCATCTTCGTTTTGGTACTTAGCAGGCATTGTGGTTTTAGCCAAGTTTGCTATTTTACTTGACTTTTTTCGATGAGTATATGGTAACAATTAATAATTTATATTTAAAAAATGGATCTATCATTGTGAAAAACATGTACGGTGTGTGAGTTTTAGAATAAATTATTGTATATAAATTGATGTTGACAAATGGCAAATGGATAATTTTAATTTTTTTGATCACTATGAATAGACCTTCGTTTTAGATTTTAAATTAATTATATTCTACCAGCAATGTTGAATGGGATATTCGATGCTGGATTGGGGAAGGCTCTGACAAGGAAAACCATTGTTAAGAAGGTTTGAAAGACGTTCTGAAAATGTATATACCCATTAGGAGCAAATTATTAAACAAAAAAATAAGTGTATTGATCCAGGTTTCATATCTTTGCTTTTTTTTAATTCATCAATAATTAGTTAACATATGTAATCTGGTTCAAGATAGGGCTGTGATTTTTTACATGAATGATATTAAATAGATGAATATGTATTGATATTTTTGATAAAAACAAATATCTTATTGGTATTTTCTTGTTTCGTTATATCAATTAAATTATTCCACTCTTATTTCATGAAATATTTTCCGCTCAATTCTGATTTTCATTTCCGTGTCACACGATTGACATGTAGCAAGTCTTTATTTCTGGATTTAGAGTTATGATTATGATGCTACGATATGCATACAATCACTTGCCTTAACTACAGCATTTTTAAACTCTAACATTGAGGATAAATTGCCAGCCAGGTGTGACAGCAAAACACACATTGAATGTATAAAGTTCTTGAAAATCAGAATAAAACAGTCATGATGATTTAAATATCTGTTTATCTTTAATTTTGTACTTTATGCGTTTACTCTGGATTTGCTTTAATCTATGTGTGCATACAGTGGAAAATATGATGTGTATATTGCCTTAGAAAACAAAATGAAGAATACGTTCGGCTTGAGATGTGCATATAGTTTTATACATGTAAATCCATTTATTCACCTCTTTTATTTGCATCTGGATATTTTTGTTAAATCCATTTATTTACTTTTCTCTTCATTCTTATTATGATAATGTGTATCTTTGTTAGTGTGTGTGTGAGTGAATGGGTATGTAGTATTTTTTGTTGTCTTTTTTGTGTATGTGTGTTTGTCATCACTTACAGTCATGTGCTGTGTGGATGAATTTAACTGAAATGCTTTGCCAACCTATATTCCAGCGACTGCTTGCCTGGCTTGTATGTTAAAACTTTTGACACGCCTCCTTTTGGTCCATTTTCAGCTTCTATTAAAAACAACTTTATATTAGGTAGACTGCCACTTTAAGAGGCTGGGTTATTTCAGTGGTCTCTCGGCCATGGAGGAGGGGATTGTGCACCCCCCCCCCCCCTCCTTCCTTCCTTCCTTGTCCTTTTAGGTTTAACATGAATCAATCACAACATCATGTCTTGCTCTCGATTTTTAAAGGGGGTTTCATGTACATATATTGTGTTAAAAGTATGACCTTCAAATATCATTTCTACAAAAAATATTTCATAAAAAGTTGCATGAAATTTACCTTTTTTTAGCACAACTATTTCTTTGAAAAATAGATTGTGGTATATCAGAATATGCACATAATTATTCAAAGTTATGACACCTGAATTAAAGCATGGATTTCGCCAGACTTTTAAACACAGTGCATGCACTGTTGATCTCTTTACTCTAGCCCCCAGGGGGGTAACTCTCATACACAAATTCTACCCACCCGTGTCCATCAACAGGCGCGCCGGAAGCAGTTTGGGAGCAAAAACGTTTGAAAGGGGGGTGGGGGGGGCAGAAGAAAAATCTGCATCACCACCACTCTTACACGTTACATGCAGGCCCCGCAGAAAGTTTTTCAAAAACATTTCTGCTTTTGAGAAAAATAAAATATAACAATTTACCGGTGCTCCCGGTAAATTTTGATAAATTTCAAATAGCGCCTACGGCCGTACAATGGTAGCTGTGACAATGAAAATCTCAGAATATGTAGTTGTGATATATAATTTCCAAAAGGAATAGCTATTCGGTCAAGAAACATTGTTCTATAGCTTAATTAATATCTTGACCTTGAGAGGGAGCTATACAACATGAGAGTTTATTATTTACAATGTTATCACTTTAAACTCGATTTCGACGAGACCACAATCATTGAATATTGTAAAGTCGCATATGATTCCAATATGTTCATTAGACCCAAGTTCATGACCCGGGCCCTCACCAAAACTTTGTATTGAAAAATTCGACTTTTGGGGCTTCAAGTTATGCACAGTTGACAGTATCTTTAAAAATCACGGCAAACCTGTATAAAAAACACCAGCCAAGGGAAACACGAAATCTGGTCCTTTTAGGCAGATGGTCTATATTGGAATTAACACATGACTTGCATTAAAGGTACTATGTCCCTTTTGCAGCCAACCTCAAATTCTGTAGAACTTTGCAGGAATTACGAATATGTCATGTATGTCCTATCTGTGAAATTTAAACGTTAGCAGTGTCCTCATATTCAAATTATGCAAGGAAACCCGTTTACTTGCTAGACTTCACTGTCAGACACTATTGAGTGACTGACTGGCCTTTTTTCTTCATTGGTAATAACATACATGAAAAGAGTTGTAAAGGGTACATGAGCATTTGTCTACATCAATAACCCACTTCTTGTGATGGCCAAGATTAAACTGATTGAATCTTTGCGCAGCATAAAACGTATGACCATTCGGTACAATTATTGTCTGAAAATCAAGACTATTACTTTTGGGCTCTATAGCCCTAAAATCGATTTGACAACTAATAGTCGTTATTTTCCCACTTGAAGAGATTTTCAAGCCCCACCTTTTTTAGGGAAGTTCTAAATTAGTATTATCTTTCAAATGCAGTTGAAATTTAACTTTTTCATTTTTTTGGCCTGCAAATGGGACATAGTACCTTTAACAAGAAATATAGTTTTAAGGGAGACTGGTGTATGTAGATATTGTCTTTATATACAAAATGTTGCTAAAGCTGGTTTGAATGTTCATAACACCGTACACAGGTGCTTACGCAGGGGGGGGGGGGAGTTTGGGGTCGAACCCCCTCAATTTTGTTTATGTATGAGTTTTGGACGAACCCCCCCCCCCCCCCCCCCATTAACATTAATTAATATAGAAGTGAATGTAAATATAGCTAACAGCTGAATTATTCCTACCCATTGTAATTTTTGTTTTTATAA
This sequence comes from Strongylocentrotus droebachiensis, assembly GCA_035222895.1. Classification (NCBI taxonomy): domain Eukaryota; kingdom Metazoa; phylum Echinodermata; class Echinoidea; order Camarodonta; family Strongylocentrotidae; genus Strongylocentrotus; species Strongylocentrotus droebachiensis. The sequence continues at coordinate 41,128 of JAVYIG010013994.1, forward strand.
CACAAAAACGAAGGGTGGACTGGTTGAATTAGGGACATTATTTTTTTTAAATTGTAAGCTTTATACGTTGAGCATTCTCAAGAAGCATAAATGGGGGGAAATCAATTTGTCACATTAAAAAAAAATTATACAGAATTTGAACTTGGATAAGGGTATAATCACATTTAGTTCTTAACTATAATATATACATTGTATGTAAATTTCATGTTTTACATTTACATGTTTATTTAATTTTGTAGTACGCTGTCACGGAATACCCGAACTGCACTACTGCAACAACAAAGTATAAGGCACACATGCATGTATCCACATATACTCCATGACAAGAATTTAACGCATCTAAATAATCTAAATAATAACTTGCACAATGAATTTTCGCACTCTGTCCTACATTCCTTATGACTAAAGCCAAGGTTAAAGCAGCCGACTGCATTCCCATCATGCGTATATACTCTCTTAAAAAAAGAGTGAATTTTCACTCTATTTTCACTTTCTTGGGAGTGACGTCCGTGATCACTTGTTTAGGAGTGAAAATCGATTGATTTAGAGTGCTCTCTAAGAAGAAAAGAGTGAATGTTCACTCTATTTTCACTACATTTTCACTCTCCAGAGGAGTGACGTCCGTGATTTTGAAAATTCACTCTCTTTTTTTAAGAGAGTAGTACATCACAGAAGGCAAGATGTTTGATTGCATCATCAATGACCTCTCAGCCATGCATATAGCTACATAACCATGAGGTTAACAAATAACAAATAAATATAATATATTATTCCAATATTTTACATTTTGTAACTAATTTGAGCACAGAACTGGACAATACGTATTTTCCAGTTCTGAGGGTAGAAGACCACTTTTAGCTTGTATAGCACAGTATATGTTGCTATCTCTATGCACTTAATAGAGTAACAATAGAACTAACTGGTATGGTATAATTAAATGTATTGGTAAGCACGTCAAATAATCATAGATTATGACAAGAATTTAATGTGCCAAAGGTTTGCATACACTAACTTACAGAATTACATCAGTTCAGAAAATGTGACAAATACATTAATATACTAAATATTTTATATTAGTTGAAAACAAAAGAACAACCTATATTGAGGTTCTACTGAGCAAAAGGTTTCTAAGAGCGTGACTGATACATAGAAACATATACGAGGAGTTTATAATTAACAACAGGAAGAATGAGGGGAGGAGCATATACACCGACCTGAATAGACCTGTATTTGATAGCTGTCCGTTCGTGTTATTGATGAAATTTGTATTAGTGGTTTGTTTTATGACCTGCGACATCTCGCAGACCCATTCCTGTATTTATGAAGTGCTCATCTCCCATTGATTTACTGATATTAATTTAATGAGCATATTTTTCACTTCGTTTTTCAAAATAATCAATGTACTGGGAGGGGGCAGTTTGTAAGTTGCAATTTCATTTGTGCCATTGTAGGTGCAAGGCAAGTATTGAATCCAATAACCGGGGTAATAATATATCTGTAAAGCGCTTAGAGACATTGTATATGTATTAAGCGCTACATAAAAGCGGAATTATTATTATCATTACTAGGTGACTTCAATACATCCTCTCTTTCATAAAGGAGATCACCATCATGAAAAATTGCTACTATGACTTGCGCCTTGCCATGCTATATTTATTACTGCTCCGGTAGTGAAGAAACTTGTTGTTCTCTTGTGAACTTATAGAAGACGGCTCATTCTCTACCATCGTTATCTGTTGTCTGTTGATATGTGTTTTTACTCTGAAAATTTGTTGATTGCTTTTTGTTTTTCTCGACCACATAGAGACGTACCAGAATAATAGCGGCAGCTATTTCCAAAATTATAATGCCAATTACACCTCCCCATATCTCTGCAGTAATATTCGCAGTTGACTTGTTTTTGTTTGTATCGGTCAGGTTAAGTGATTCTATGAGTTGGGGAAGCTGTGATGAGTTATCTTTAATTTCTCTTTCAGTGTATTGGGATAATGTTACAACAAGGCCCGGTGTGGTAGCAGGGCAAGGGGATATGGTGATGTTTGTTTGAGAAATATCCCCCATGGGGTCCCATACAAAATCGTTACATTCACATCTATCTTTAGATCGAGTAAGGATAGCTGAGCAACAGAATGCAGGATGCACTTCTTTTGAAACCCAAACGGTTTGTTTCAAAGTTTCACCAATTTGAACAAGATTACTCTGTGGAGGCAATCTCGTAGAATCTTGGTAGCAGTAAATCCCCCCAGCCAAGCTGCCAACAGGAGCCGTACACTGCAATGGCAACCAGTTCCCAATTGCATAATCATTGATACTGAAGGTACATGATACATCACCGGGAGGATAATTGACATTTAACCTTATCCTTGATAACTCGCTCTGAATGGCACCATCCCTGTATACTTGGCAAATAAATGTTGCCTCGTCACTTCTCTTTACAGGATTTATTTCAACCTGAACTGAACAGTTCTCATTTGTCACACTAAACCTATTCGATTGATAGAAAGGCAAATTTAGATTTTCGGGCCTTGCTGAATTGTAAAATGGAAGTCTGTTTGCGCTCTGTATTGTGACTTTATTACTGTCACATGGATACTGGAATTCAAGTTGCACGGCTTCATCCTCAGTAACCGTGACAAAAGAACCACATTTGGCTAATGGAATCAGTGCAATAAAGATAGCAAAGAAAGTTACAAGTTCCTGCGACTTATCCATGTTGGCTCATAAAATAGAGTAACCTAGAAGCTGGTTGTGTTTGTTTATAGCCATATGGGCTCTAACTGCATTTGTGATAAGGTAAGAGTTAATATCCTTCTGGCTCTGAACAGATGATTTACAAGTAAGACAAATATTTAA
>JAVYIG010013995.1:0-43971 GCA_035222895.1 Strongylocentrotus droebachiensis
AATATTCCACCTTTATTACCAACAAGATATAGAGTGAAAGAAAAAAAGAAAAAAGAGAATTTGGGAAATGAATGAATTAATGAATGGATGAATGAATGAATGGATACACAAATGAATATATTTTTAAAAAGACAGGAACATAGATAAAGGGGAAAACAGATAGATAAGAAGAAAAATCGATACAAAAAGACGATCGCAATTAATGACATAAAATGATGAAATTTCGAGGGTTTTTCAGACAGAACTGGAAATACATATTTTCAATTCTATAGATTATCATCGAGAAAACAGTATTCATGGCCTAACTGCATGTACCTCGATCTACACTATGTTTTTGTTTTAGTTTGTATTGCGTGTATCGTTCATTTAGCCTCAGTCCAAGCATCCACCATTTCTGTCAGAAAATATAGCCCCAGAGGCTAGCTAACTTTTCTCTATATCGCCATTCCAGTAATTAGAAGTGATAATAAAGTAAAAGTGATTTCCAAGGAGAAAATTATAGCCATAGCTTTACTCTTTGCTGCACCAGGAAGGAAAACAAAATCAGGCCCGCCCCCCCCCCCACCCCCAACAAAAATCACACAAACACACAATCACACAACATCCCCTTTGATCCCCACCCCCTTTGGCTTTGTTGCTCTTTCATGGCTAGTCTTTGCCCTTGAGCTTATCAGCCTTTCATAATAATAATAATAATAATATTTAATTTTTATATAGCGCTTATTACATAAAAATTATGTCTCTAAGCGCTTTACAAATCTACTTCCCTTCCTAGGCTAGACTTTATTGACACATTTTGCAAATGGGAATCATGGATCCAGTCTGTACGTTTTACAGAATTTAATATCTTCCACGACTAGTTTAGAGTACTCCTTGTCATACAAAATGACATAGACGACTTGAAAGAGAACAATTATGACCTCATGTTGACCTGAACTGGCTGAGTGAGCATAATGGCCGAATCTGGAGCCGGTGAAGATTGTAAACATGACGAAGAAAACAGTAAAATGTCGGACGAAGAATCAGAAGCTGAAGACCAAGAGAGTATATATGAAGTGGAGAAAATAGTTGGAATATCAAAAGATGGGGTAAGTTTTTGAGAATTCATGGAAAACGATGTTAAGCAGGCATTTTTGACCGGTTGTCGCGGCAGTGTGTGTCACTGTCTAGTCGGACTGCTTGGATTGAATGAGTTTTTGCGTGCTTACGTGTGTGTGTACTGTGTAAAATTGGCTCATCAATGAATCCTGACTGAGCACTGCTGCGCGACTGACTGTGAATGGGAGCTGAGCCCGAGCCAGGGACTGTGAATGTGATGATGTGGATCGATCATTTTTGCTTTTGTTAGTGATTATATTTTTGTAATGTTGGGAGTATTGAGGCAAGAAAACGGCGCTAGTGCTGCGTGGAGATAGCCTCCTAAACATACCAAAAATCAACTAAATCTTCATCAATTGTTCAAATAATGGTCATGATTTAAAAGTCGTTATGTTTCTTACCTGTGCCGTGTCAATTTTCCTATTTTTTTTTGGAGTATTTTTCCTAAAAACGAAGACTTATAAAAAACACTTTCTCATGGGATTCACAGCAAAATGCTGCACAATAAAATTGCATACCGTACCGACGGTCGGGTGCCGGCGCGCTTGTGTTAAGTTAGCGACTGGAATCTAAGAAATTCATCATTACGGTCGCTAACTTAACACACGCGCGGGCCCGCACCCCGCCGTCGGTACGGTATGCAATTGTATTGTGCATCAGTTTGCCGTGAATCCCATGAGAAAGTGTATATCATAAGTCTTCGCTTTTTGGAAAAATACTCCAAAAACGATAACAAAATTGACACGAAAGGGGTAAGAAATATAACGACTTTAAATCATGACCATTATTTGAATAATTGATGAAGATTAAGTTGATTTTTTGGTATGTTTTAGTAGGGTATCTCCACGCAGAAGTTATGGGTTAAAAAATGGATACGAAAGTACACTAGCACCAAGAAGACTAGCACAGAGACTACTACTAGTACTAAAAATGGCTTGATGAATATTGATATCAGCAAAGCAGCAAGCCTTAATTTGCATCCACGTGCCTTCTAACGCTATTTCCTTCCTAATGCGCATTTCTCTTTCCTCATTTTCTTCTCAATCCAACATGTAGCTCATCATTTTGTAATTTTTTCTACACCCCCAATCTCTCACTTTGTGGGAACATTGTCTACTCTTTGTATTATGACCGTGTTCTTCCATCTTTGTCATGTGAAGTACTGTCTTCGTGTGTCTTGTTCCGTTCTCGTCTCTACATTGTAGCTCTGTTGGCATTCCCTCCCCCCTATTTTGTAGTTCCTTTTGCAGTTACGGACTTGTTAATTTAATTGTTCTTTAATAATAATAATAATACTCAGTTTTTATATAGCGCTTTTAATATTAGAATCACTAAGCGCTTCCAAACTTTAGGCTTTAGCTGTGCTGCCATTGTCCACACTTGTACAAGCATTGGTTTTAGTGGACCCCTCTTTTTCCAACATGTATTCCTACATGCACATGTACAATGTACTGTACATTTGTTGTAAATGTTTATATTTGATTTGTAATGTTTTGTTGGAAACATAAATGAAATTAAAATTGAAATTGAACGTGTAAACAACACGCAAATCAATGCGTACCTGTATATCATTCCTGCACACAATGAACCTTGCAAACTAACTTCAGAGTTGGTACTTGGTAGTGGACTCTTCTTTCTACTCATACAATGCTCTTTAAAATCTGTTGTTAAGAATTTAACCAAATTGAACGAGAGTATTCTGCTTACCTTCCGCGTGTTCCTGATGATAATGATCTAACGTTTGATTTACATTACAAAAAGCTAACCTCCAACCAGTGTTCGTGATGTTGGTTCTGTTATGCAAATACATGTGCGCGCAGGGAGTGTCGCTCATTTCAGCTACCTGTACATTGTACAATCATGTAATTCCCTGTACACGCCTGTGCACGTAGTACACATGGTGTAAGTACACAAAAATAATAGCAACTTCATAACTTCATAGCTTGGAATTGGTGATGTGAAATACGATCAGCCATTTTTTGTGAACACAATTCAACACAATGTATTCCCATTTAAAAACATGTGGAATATGGAGAATTGCTTGTAAAATGTAGGCCGTGACTTCAGCGGGCAGGGCAAATATTTCAGATGATAGTTAAGCAAGCAGGAAAATTGATGTCTCCAAAAATAGATATACGGTGGAATCCTCATTTATGGGAAAGGGGATGCAAAAGTCATGAAGTATTATCTACATGTACAGTATTGGTCATTGGTCATCTACAGTACATGTATCCCTCTTGAGGATCAGGACCAGGATCAGTACAGGGAATAATTTGCCTCAATTTTTTTGATTAGCAATTTCAGCTGATGGATAAATATTTCAAATGAAATTCTGTACATTTCTATGGAAGAAAACTGCTACACAAAAGATATTTTGTATAGCAGTCATGCAAAAATGCATAGCAAATTGCGATGCGATACCAGGAAAATTATTCCCTGCAGTATGGGCTTCGTTATTTATGAAATATGGCATTGGCATGCACCTGCCTACATGTTTGAGGAGAGCCATGTAAACAAAAACACCTACATAATGTACATATGTACATTATGTTTACATACATGTACATGTACATGTAATCACACGTTGCCACACACGACAAATCTTTTCAATTGGTTTTGTTTTTCTGTTGTACAATGTACATGATGTGGTAAAAGTGACTGAGGTTTATTCAGTCAAAGAGAGACTACATTACTACAACTGATATGGAAACTTTATATGTGTTTAATACATTTAAGAGAAATATTTATAAAATATAATGATTACAATTTTGAAAATCAAAATGTACAATGCAAGGAAAAGGTCAGATTTGTAGTTAATTTGATTGCATGCATGTTTTAAGCTGTATGGAATATCAGATCTGTGTATTTGTAAAGCGCTTTAGAGACATTTGTATTAAGCGCTATATAAAAGCTACATGTAAATATTATAATTATTTATCTGGAATGTCAGATTGAAAAAATAGAATCTGTACAAACTACAAAGATTTGTTTGTAAACTTTGTATTCATGCCCTTTCAGGGTTCTCCACAAATCAAAATGTACAAATGTAAGCATGTTAATTGTTAATGTACATGTACATGTATGCATTTATAGCAAACATCATGAACACATAGTCCCTTGCAGTTTGAGGTACCTGCATGTACACGTACATGTACATGTACATGTATGGTACAGTATATCTGGCCTGATTGGGTGCAGTAGATGTGTCTTGCCTCGAGTTGCCTGTAAATGATTGGGACTGTTGTATTACTGTATCATATCGTCCTTGTTTTCACGAAGTGACGGTAGTGAGGAAAATCGTAACGCAAAGTGAATGCAATTTTTTTTCACTACCGTCACTTCGTGAAAACAGCGACGATATGTGTTGATGTTGTGTGTTATCTGCCCATTTCTTTGTCTATACTTGTATGTCTGGTACTGTACATGTATCTGAAGTTGAGTCAGTGCCAAGCGCCAGCTACGATGTGAATGAGAAAGTCGTTGGAAAAAAAGATATTAACCACCACCACATACATGTAACAGAGCCTGAAATTGACACTGTATGACTACTGGTATTTATTTGAGTAAATCTTTTAGTGTTTACACTCAATACCACATGTGATTGCAAACCTGTTGGACTATAATTGAAACATGTTGGGGATTTTAAAGCAAAGCATGTCATGGATGGAGGAAATCACAAATATGTTTGGCTTGTATGTTTAAACCCCTCATGGAGAACACTGTTTGTACAGTATTCACAAGTATGTTAGTATTTATGTGTAAAATAGGAAAGGATGTGACCCTTCTTTTCAACTTCCTGCTTCAGTGCACATTCTCATGTAACTGTGGACATGACCTGTACTGTACACGTGTCTGTACTGTACATGTACTGTATAGTTCTGTAGTTTCATAGTGTACATTGTACATCTGTACACAGTTGTTCATGTACATGTACATGTATGTAATGTACAGTGTACACATGTATTTGTTATTCAGCAATCTCTAAATACCTTAAAATATATATCTAAAAACTCACCTCTTCTGCTACCAACAAACATTTGTGTAATTGTAAAGTGCATTCGAACATGTACAGGTACCTGTATAGAAAATGCTCTACATAAATGTTTACATTATTATTAAATTAATTATTATCTGATTTTTAAAAGATAGTCAACATGTACATGTAACTCATTCGCGAATCATCAAACAAGTTACCGGTATCAACCACACAAATTTAATGAATTATTTTACTTTATTTGTTTCCACAATCAATTGTTCATATCGTCATCTTACAACAAAATACAAAGAACGAAACTACTACAGTAGTGATTATACTTGTGAATTACATGTACAGTAGCTTGGTGATGCAGTCATAAACATACCCCAAAGAGACCAAGCTCTTGAGTACCGTAATACATCAAAATTTGCCTTAAAGGGCAAGTCCACTCCAAAAATAACTTACAATAGAAGCACACAAACAAAAATCAGAAAACCAATTAAGAAAGTTATGAATTTTTGAAAAAGTACATGTAAAACCATGGAACAATAGAAACCATTACACAAATTACCAATTTGGTTCAGTTAGTGACGTCATGTTCTAACTATTTATCAATTGCTTTATATATTTAATCCCATTAATTTCCCTTTTTATCCCCCTAAACCTGATTTCCCCATGCCTTTGCCCTGGAAGTTATATGATTTGTATTATATTGTGTGCATGACATTTCAAAAAATCTTGTATAAACTTTGAAGAATTGTTACTATTTTCTGAATATTGTATATTCATAATTATTGATTTGCATATAAATAGTTAAAAATAGGAAATTTATATCATCAATATAAAGAAAATAATTAATGGATATTGAGGACATGACGTCACAGACTCATGAGTGAGTTGCCAATTTGTCTTGTGATTTTCAAAGTTTTTATACATCTAAATTTCATAACTTTCTTATTAGTTATCAGATTTTGCATAAACTTTTTTTGATTGGTTTGTCTGATTTTTCTGCTTCTATTGAATCTACATTGTACATGTAGTAAGTTGAAAACTTTACATGGCATTCAATGGGTTAACTGGTAAGGAGTACATGCAGAAAATAAATATAAACATACACATTTTGAGCATGAAACCTAAGTTGAACTTGATTCTGTGCGAGCATGTTCATGTACTCGTGCTTTAGCAGTCTAGGGTACTCAGGGTGTATTCAACTTTGCAATATCTCCTTATAAACTAAAAGTAACATTTGAAAGTCATATTTTGAATAATACATATACCTGTACAGTGTATATACCGGTAGCAACATGGAACCATTAATATAGGTACTGTTAGAGCAAAATAAATGTATTTCTGGGTGATTAGTGCACTTTAATGCTTCCTGGACACATGGTTTTTAATTAGACTTTGTTTAAATTATTGTTGGGTGCAGAAAGATCTGTACATTTTATCGTAAGAAGTTGATAATAGAAAACTTGTGGAAAGGTATCTCTAAAAATAATATTCTTAAAATGTTCACATGTACCAATTCAGAATGAAAGAAATGAAATAATAATCTTTTACACAGTATTTTACAAAACAAGATATTGACAGTATCTACATGTACATGTATTGTGACGACTCCTAACGCATGTTTGGATTCACCATATCAGCTATTTCATCTGAGTGAATAGCAAAGAACCCAGTCCTAAGAAGCTTCAATTCACGACCGATATCTGAGAGCATCTTATTCTGTGTGTCTAAAGCCTGTAAATAACGGTTCTCAAATTCACTCATACCCTCTGGCAAGTTCTCTGCTACAAGTGGCACGGTGTTTGTACGGCTCTTCTTAGAGGAATGCTGTGGGGCATCGTGAGGAGTCTTCATCGGGCGCTTGTGAGACGTCCCGGGATTGGAGCTTGGCATCCCTTCGTAGGGGACGGACGCTTGAGCCGTGTACGTCGCATGAGGGGTGGACCCATTTTGTATGACATGAAGAGGGATGTAGTGGGAACCAACACCTGGAGCTGAAGCTGATCCTTGTGGAAGATGAAACTGTGGATGCTGTACTAGAGAAGGAAGCGAGGAGATGGTAGATAGTAGTCCTTGGTTCGCTACCGAAGCATGTACATGTACAGGTACATTAGTGGCAACAGGAGACTGGACATGGCCATGAGTAGTGCTTGAAGGGCCAGATGATCGAGGAGTGACATGCTTCAGTTGGGGAGCGTGGGCCCTGTCAGTTGGTATCATTACAACATCCTGAAGGCCTACTGGTTCATGTTGCCTTAAGGCGGAAGCTGAAGGCGGTGCCTGTGGCGGTGCCTGTATGGTTACCATAGATCGTCGCCCTTGTGGCTTTGGAACCCTGGGCAGTGGGGGCGGTGGTGGAGTTGGAGATGGTGGATCATTGTTAATATTGCCAGTACATCTCGCTTGAGATGACATACTCATTACTGATGTTATTTGAAGGGAGTGGTCTTCTTCCTGATCCCCTGGCTCTTCCTTCATGTCCGCATCAATGACCTCTATATACTGAGGGCTGTCGTCATCTTCATCCTCTCCTTCAGGTATGTGGACTAGCCTGTCTTGTTCATCCAACGAGTACTCCATTAATTTAGGCGGAGGGAAATTTGGTGGATCCTCATTAAGATAAATCCTGTTGTACTCTTCAAACATCTTGAAGACGTTGTTGGATCCCCGGAGCTTCATCTTATTGCTATCGCAATTTGGATGCACCTTCATCCATTCTCGGTAATCCCGGCCCAAGTTCTTGATGAAGTTCTCGACTATCCTAGGTGTGGCTCCTATCTTCTCTGCCAATATGATGTAAACATCTATGAGTTTAGCATATGTCTTGTACTTGTTGTGCCTTGTGATGAGTTCGTTGAGGATGAACTCCATTCTCTCTGGGGTCCAAGGAAAACGGGTGCCTTTAAAAGCATGGTTTATGTCGCGTGGTTGACTCATGGAGATCTACAGTTAAAGGATGAGAGTAAGGGACAAAAAGCATTTAGATTATTACCCTTATAGCAATGGCAGATATATACATGCACATGTATATTAAGGCTGTGCACAACAGTGTAATGAGGTACCCGAGTACACTCCCAGGCTCACAAGCGAATACTCAAATATTCGGCCGCCATGTTTTTTTATAATTTTTGTGATTTTTTTTTTTATTTTTTTAATTTTTTTTTTTAATTTTGTGATTTAAAAAAAAAAATTTGCCACTCCCATACCACTTAGCAGTTTCCCAGGTCCCTCGCCGAAAACGCATGCAATTTTACTTTGAGTTGCAGTTGAAGGCACCGATTTAATAAGAATAATGACAGTAAACAATGCTGTTTTAAAAACCAAAGATGGCAGAATAATCCATTGTCCTCCGAGTCCAAACAGAAATCTGGACATTTGGTCCCAGTTTCTGAAAGGTGAGTTTGACAGTACTTGAGTTGGGAAACATTTTTACCGACGGTACCATGCCAGCGGCCGCCGCTCTCCCTGGCACGGGTAAGCGTGGGCCTGGACTTTTTTTTTTTTTTTTTTGCGGCCGAATATTCGGGTACGAGAAATCGTACCCGAGTAGTTGTCAACCGTGCGGGTACTCGAGCATTCGACTACCCGTCGCAGCCTTGATGTATATCAAGGATATGTTGACTTTATACTGTACATGTACATGTAGATGATTATGTCAACATGTTCTATATTGTATTGTACATTTCCTATTTTTATATCATTGAATAAATGAATTGAATTGAGAAAAAAAAGTATTTACATTTACAGCTGGATTGCATGAAATCAATGTCAAAGAAATTAACATTGCACTTTTGGGGTTAAAAGACTAGGCAAAAAAGAAAGAAAAGTGGATGTCCACTATTTAAATGTAGTTACGATTTTCAAATAAATATTTAATATTAAAGTTCTCTTTCGTATATATCGAAATAAACAATAATTAATCCTTTTTTAGGATATGCAATTTGAATTATACAATTGAGGCCTGAATGAAGCATTTCTCTGGAAAAAAAAATATAAAAAATTGGGCATCTGGCCATTCAAATAATAATATAATAATAATAATAATAATAATAGCCTAATAGTCAACTCCAAATTTGTATTAAACCGAAACTGAAATTATTTTTGCCCAATTGATCGTGATGATGAGCATTGGAGGTATTCTATGGCTGGTCCATGATCTTGTGTTGAATGCCATGGTGAGACCTGTGTCACCTGTATCAATTGACCTTGCTTGTCAAAACCATGATGCAGTGTTGAGACTATAAAGTTGATATCCAGAACCCAACCCTCCTCACTATTTCTCATTCTTTGTTTTCATTGTTGGACAAGAAAGTCTATCAGATTCATATATTCATTGACATATTTTGAATGGCTACTTGCTCTATTTTTCAAATTTTCAAACTCTTAACCTGTTAAATGAATACATGCCCATCCAAGCATGAAAGTTCAAAATTTTGATCTTAATTGATGTTTTTAGAGTATTGAATTTTGATAAATTTGATGTACATGTATATTTTATTGACAGTCCATATGAACATTTTGCACATTTTCTTTGTTTGCTGAGTGTAGTGAAGAACCATTCTGCAGTGTACAGTATGAAGGGACATATGGGTACATGGACTACCGGTATTATTCTCACAAGTTTAATACATGAATATGTACATGTACATGTACATGTATGTTTTAGAATTACTACTGTATACAGTATTCAAATTTGCAATACAGAAGTAATATTTGAAGCGTACATTTTAATACAGTACAGTGCCACTGTGCCAGTGGAACCTCGTTATAATAACAAGGTCCTTGGGAACATGGAAATTACCTACATGTACATGTACCTGTACCTCATCATACCAAAGCTTCTTATTATAATGAAGTTCCACTGTATAATGTCATACAAGTATATATATTACATTGTATATCCTGCATCAAAAATGTATTGGTACACTGTATTTGATTGGTTGAGAGCTCTTCACGTGACCAGATATATTCACCTATTTTAAGGTTGCTCTGAAAAAGTACTATTTGGGAGTAGAAGTACTGATAATATTTTGGAAAAAATGGTTGGGAGAATTTACTGTTAGAGGGTATTGCGCAGTGACGCCTTGAAAGGAAACCATAAATATCTTTGTTGTTTGAGAATTTGTTCCAGATTTGTTGGCATGTTAGAGGATTAACACAGTTGAAGGAATATAATACATTTAATTTAATACACAAATTACACAGTTTTTGTCATCAACCTTGAACAATGTTACTGGTTCACTTTAATCTATTCAAGAAAAATGATTTAAATTTTTAGATAAAAAATAAATAAATTTGTTGACACTTTAAATTTCAGCCTACTGTACTTCCCTTTTTCAAAACAGACATATAAAGACTAGAGAGAAAGTGAGATATAACTTTCCTTTGATGACACTTTCAGAGTACCAATCATGCTGTCAAAAACTGTCCAATATGAGGTTATTCAAGTAATTCAACTATTCAACTTTACTATTCAACTGATTTCATTTTACTATTTCAATGTAAAACGGGAAATCCTTGATAAACATGTAGCCCGCGTTACATGTACATGTACATAATATAGGCTGCCTAATTTACTCTAGAACTAGTAGAAGACATCTAGCCAAGAATCATAGACTGATGTGTGTGTTGCTTTATACACTACAGCCTACATGTATATAGCCTCCAGACATCAACATTCAATGGTTCAACTGCATGTACATTCATGTGTTCAGCTGCAACCCCTAATTCTATGTTAATATAAAACTATTTATATTACCTGTATATCTTGATGGAGTAGCTTGAAATGAAGCAAGAGTAGACTATGGATACAATATGGGAGCACAAGTGCTTTGAGCAGCTTCCCTCTTACAGCGATAGGCAAATATATAATAAGGTTGTTAGGTCTGCTCAATGGCTGCTAAATTGTATTGAATGCATAATGCCTTGTGAAGGGGATCTCTGTGTGTGTGGTTGTGTGTGTGTAGGGTGTGTGTACACACTTCCCCCCCATTCAATGCCTGCTTTTGTAAGTTGAATGGGGAAAGTAGCACACAAAGCCCTCGCCCTGTGCATAATGCGCTCACACTGAGTGTGAAAAAAAGAGGCTAACACACACCGTACTATATTGATTTACGTAATGGAAGCTCTGTCATACACTGAAGTGCACCAATGTATACAAAAATATATGCTCTTGCTCATGCATTGTGAGCACTGTACAGTCAGATATTCAAGACAGTTCGTCTTTGAATGAATATTTCTTTTGATGTTGCTGTTTTTGTTATACTCCTCAATCTGATTTCATACATGCAATTATGGTTTATGTAATATGTATAGAATGAATTGACAAATGAATTTATCTGTCTCTGTCCCTCCCTCCATCTTTCTTTCTTTTTATCACTTTGTCCTTATTTCTCTCTCTCCTTCCCTCCATCTTTGTTTCTCTCTATCACTTTTTCCTTCTTTCTCTCTCCTTCCCTCTCTGTCTGTCTGTCTATCTCTCTCCCTTTCCCTGTCTATCTTTATTTCTTTATCTCTCTCTCTCTCTCTCTCTATCTCTCTCTCTCTGTGTCTGTCTATCGTTATCTCTATCTCTATCTCTCTGACTCCCTATGTTTCTCTTTCTCTCTGTGTGTCTGTCTATCTTTATTTCTCCTTCCCTCTCTGTCTCTGTCTCTCTTTTCCTCTCTGTCTATCTCTCTCTCTCTGTCTATCCCCCTTCTCTCTCTCTCTCTCTCTCTCTCTCCATTTCTCTCTCTCTCTCTCTTCCTCTCTGTCTGTCGCTCTCTCTCTCTGTCTGTCTGTCTATATTTATCTCTTTCTCTCTCTGACTCCCTATATTTGCAAGATTAAACACATCGACAATTGTTGATATTCATGAAATTCAAATTGCGATCCTGATGTATTACGTTAAACATAATTTAACCTCTATATAATAATTCTATTTCAGTATAATAAAGATTACCATCAATATAATACCCGTTCTCACTCTTAATTTTATTTACCATTATCACTCAATCAGTCAACTCTTATTACACTTAAATCTACTGGTCCCCAAATATGGAATTCCCTCCCTTCTGATGTATTCTCCAGCACTAATGTTACTTCATTTAAACCAAACTCAAACGTTCAATAATAACTACATGTACCTATTCCAAATAAGCATGTAATTTCATCTCTCCTCCCTACGTTTCATTTTTTTCGCCTTTTCCTACTTTTCCTATTTCCCTTTACCTGTATGTTTAGTGATTAATGTAATAATGTTTTTTTAAAAAAAACTAAGTTTGTTTGTATCTCATGTTTATTCTATTTGTATTTCTTTATGTATTGGGGGCCCCATTAATCAAGCCTTGGCTTTTAGGGGCACCCTGACCATACACTGTATCAATAATGTTCATACAGTACATGCATGATTTGTATACTGTTTTTTATTTTAAATGGTTTAATAAAACAAATTGAATTGAATTGGATATGTCTCTCTCTCTCTCTCTCTCTGTACAGGATAAGACGTTGTACAAGGTGAGATGGAAAGGGTACGGGGTTGATGACGACACGTGGGAACCCAAGGACAATCTGCTCACCTGTGAGGATCTCATAGACGAGTATGTCGCCAAGGAAGAAAAGAAAAAGGCCACAAAGGTAACTCAGGCAACCTAATAATTTTAAGAGAGGAGTGAGTTCTGGCATACATTTACATGTAGGTGGAAAATAGTTTGCCGGCCAGCCTACTCCAGTTGGAAGAGTATGATACAGTCAAACCTGCTTTAGTTTAGCGACCACCTGTATGGAAAGACCACCTGTCTATAAAGACAACATTTTCTGTTTCCCTTGAACATAGTTTCTTATTGAAACATTTAAAAACCACCTGCCTGTAAAGACCACTTTCATGTCTCCCTTGAGCAGTCTTTATATACAGGTTTCACTATAGAAGAAATGTTTCCTGAAGTAGAGAGCTCCTCAAATGTCCTCATTTTCAAAATGTGATGAGTAAAAACTGAAAAGTTTGGACCTAGCTTTCATGCCATATCAAGTACATGTAGTTGACGGATGACTTGTTATTTCTATTTCTTTATTGGTACACGTATTTTAAAACACAAAATCATTGTTTTCAGTGTGTACTGTGTAGGCGATCAAGATTTATTCTCTTCAAATCTTTTGTTGATTTTTGTTTATTTTTCAGAAATCTGGCAAAGGTCAGCCAACTGAGAAAGAGACCAAGGCCCCTGCTAAGGAGCGGCATGCTCCGAAGAGAAGCTCAGGCCAACCTAAGAAAAAGAAGAAACGGAAACGGTCTTTATACGAGCGGGAAGTTCCGGCTGCCGAGGAGAGGAGAGACAGAAAGAAAAGTCACAGTACAGATGAGGAAGGGGAAGGGAAGGAAGATAAAGATGGCAATGAGGAGGGGGATGGGGATAAGGGAGAGGGGGGTGGGGATAAGGGTGATGGGGAAGAGGGGATGGATGTGGATAGAGAGGGGAGTGAAGAGGGGGGAGGGGTGAAGGAGAGAGGGGAAAAGGGGGCGAAAGCAGCCGTGACAACAGGGATAAAGCAGGAGCAACAGGAAAGTGCCATATTGGAAGCTCCGGGAAAGTCAAGCGAAAGTAGAATGGACAGTCGAATTAAGGAAGGGAATGAGAAAGGAAAAGATAAGGATGTCAATGAAAAAGAGGGAGAGGAGGGGAAGGGGGAAGAGGGATTGGGAAAGGGGGAGGAGGAGAAAGGGGAGGAGGGAATGGGGGAAGAGGGAAAGTTGAAGGAGGGGGAGGGGGAGGATGGGAAGAGGGAGGAGGGGAAGGGGGAAGAGGGAAATTTGGAGGAAGGGAAGGAGGAGGAGAAGAAGGAGGCAGGGCAGCGGATGGATGTAGATGAAGTGGACGAGGAAGCATTGCTGAAGGATCCATTCTGGGACCAGCTGGAGAAAGGACTCATAGAAGTTTCATTTGAAACTGACATGTATTCAAAGGTGAGCACCCCTTTCGTGTAAATAATGTTAAAGGTAGGGGGGGGGGGGGGGCCGGGGGAGGTAATGTTGAAAATTTACCCTCCCCCCAATCAGAATAGGGTACAAGATCATGTACAGTTTTGGTAAACCCGTATTGGGACATCAATTAAGACAATGTCAACGCATACTACACTTTGTGTAAAACCTAGATGTACAGTATGTATGAGGGTTGTGTGTTTGCGACAATGCAAGTGCTGACCCTGTTGAGCAGGGAGCCGTCGAAGTGGAAGGACCCCTATTGTATAGCTGTGATCAAGTATTCTTTTCAGTTATTCACACTTAAATACAGATGAAATCATGGATGGATAATTTTGCACATGTAGCTTTTTTTTATACAACTACAAGGAGAACATTGTGAGACAAAAGGCACGTTTATTGGGTCTTGCCACTAGATATGTACATATCGTACCCCACTATCTAACCCCACTATACGAAAGTGATTTGCGGGATATCGCGTTTATCGGCTCTTCACGATTCAAAATAAAGGCCATGTGTCTGCGCAGCTGTTTTGACCCGGGAAGCAGACAGTTTCTCGGAGGTCAACTACACACACATGCTTGTACACAACACATGGCGCGCGCTAGCCTCCGAACTCTTAACCTGGGTGGTCCGATTTGTATGTGGGGTTCAAAACTGTATGTCACATTCAAAACACACCTTTTTGCGTCTTTAGATATGCCCATATCTAAAGACCGTTAAAAAAGGCTTTGCGTTTATCACCTTCTAAATTTGCCTGAAAGACGTTTGAGAAACCTGATTCTAGCCAAAAATTTGGTCAATAAACGCAACCTATATTAAATGTGTTTTGTGCCAATTTTGTTTTTGATTTCAAAACTGTACGTGAGCTTTAATTCTTTGATATGAACAGGTGAAGAACAGGAGAGCCGTGCTGGATGCTAAGCGGGAGGAGAAAGAGAGCAAGCAGAAGGAAGATGAACATAGCAAGAAGAAGAAGAAAAAGAAGGAACATAAAAAGGAGAAGAAAGCTAAGAAGGAGAAGAGGAAAAAAGACAAGCATAGGAAAACTAAAAGGATGGTAGATCTAGAAGTAAGTGATTCTGCCTTGTGACATTCTCCCTAGTTAACTTTAGGATTTCCTTAGTTTACTAATAGGAGAAAATATGACTTACAAAATTGATATACTAGTAGTAGTAGAAGCAGTAGTAGTAGTAGTAGAAGTAGTAGTAGTAGTAGTAGTAGTAGTAGTAGTAGTAGTAGTAGTAGTAGTAGTAGTAGTAGTAGTAGTAGTAGTAGTAGTAGTACATGTAGTAGTAGTAGTTATAGTAGTAGTAGTAGTAGCAGTAATATAGTAATAGTAGTAGTAGTAAATTTATTGGATAATTTGTTTAAGCACAAGGCTCATTTGCACAGTGTCTATAAATAATTGAATGTGATGATGCTCTAAAAACATGTTTTGTTCATGATAATCTATGACGTGTCCTGCAAGCTATCCTCTAATGACCTTGTTCTGTCAAATTCTTCTTGATTTCCTCCCAAAAGATGCTCGGTTCATTAGAAAGTGCCACAAAGCGCACACTGATGATGAGTCCCTCTGCCCTAGACACCTCGGCCAACTCGGCCAACATGTACCGGTCAACAGTGCCCTCTGAGCAGATACTGACCATAGCTCAGCTGGAAGAGAAGTCCAATCAGGAGAGGTCAGCCTCCGTCTCTGGTGGCACAACCCCTTGCAAGCTGGAATCCATGGACTCCAGCTCCTCGTCCAGTTCCAGCACCATATCTCAAGACGTGAGGCCCGTTTCATGTCATGTTTTCCACATAATACAACTTATAATTATGTCAGAATCTGTGTACATTATAATAATGATAACGATAATGATGTTAATGAAAATTTATGTTTGAATGGTCTTCCAAAAAGACTAGAGGTAGATGACTGCTGCCTTATCTGTCTGAAAGTATAAATCTTTAAATATCTTGGATTTCCTGGTAAACAATGCTGCTAAAAAATCTGATTCTTAAGTATACTTTGGGTCATGCCTGTAGTTTTACCATTACACATCTGGGGCATTGAGTAGCTTCCTACTTGCAGTAGATCTGTTAGGGTGTAGAAGGATTGTGAGTTAGAGGTATAGTGGTCTACTGGGCCATGAGCATCACTATTGTGATGGATACCAGTGCATTATAAGTGTTCATATTATTATTATTATTATAAGCCATCGGACCACGGCACTAACATCTTTTGGCAAGAAGTTAATCTGCATTTAGCAAACTTGACCCAGGTTGAGTAGATGGGTACTGGTAGGAAGTAATTCCTTGTATGCTTCAGCATCTTAATCAGGGCAGTTGGGCTAGAGCCGGGGTAATAATCCAAAGCTCTTCCGAAAATCATAGAGATATATTATTAAATAAATGTGTTATGCAAAAACTAAGTATACTTTTCCTTGATTTATAACTAGTGCTGAGGTCAAACGTTTAACCGTCCGGTACCCGACCGTCCATGGCACTATCCATCTTGAATTAGACGGTTTAGTTGTCCCATTTTTTTTATTTTTAAAATATTTTATTGGAAAATCCAAAATATACATAATTAGAAACAAAATCACTGAAAAAAAACGGAGACTTAACTGTTAGGCATGCTTTGGAATAATGACTGGGTTTCACTTTGTTTATGAAGCTAATAAATCAAGTTTTACCAACATTATAGTCATTATAAGTCAGCCCTGACTGTTGAATGTTGAATTGCAGAGCAACAATCTACACGATAACAATCAATTGCAAGATTCTAGATTGAGAAGTTGACTTGTAAAACTAAGTTCCCAACCTTGAAATGCATGCACAATACTTCACTGATGCCATTTATAAAAAAATAAAAAAAACATTAAAAAAAAAAATAGTTTAACCGAAAACCGTCCAGTTTGACTAGCGGATAACGGAATTGGAAATATCTGTGATGTTACAACAGTATTTATAACGCAGAACAATATTTTTTGTATTATTATAATACTATTGTTCTCTGCAGATGACCATTACGCCAGACTCACCGTCACCGGACAAACCTGCTGATCCACATTCTGCATTCTTTGGAGACCTTTGTAAAACAGAGACCAAAAGAGAGATCCTAGACCTCCAGGAGGAGACCAGCGAGCTGCAGGACTTTGCCAACATCCTACCCACCCCAGAGGTAGACGAAGCCGATCGGCAGATCTGTGATGCTGTCCTGACTCCCTTGAGTCCGTGCGATGTTGACAGGGGCTTATCAGGATTACCCAGTGATGCTAGTTTGCAGGATGGTGCTGTCCTGAATAGATTAGGAGAAAGTGACTCTAAAAACTCCTTGCAGATATTTTCGAAAACAAGTCCCTTCTTGGATGATGAGACTATGAGCAATTTACCCACACCACCAGAAGTGGATAATCGGTCAATGTTCACTATTTTACAAAGTGGTAATGGAACTAAAAGTGCTCTTGCACAACAGCAGGATTCTGCAAGTAGAGTAGGACAGTCTACTCAAAGTAATGTATATAATATGTATCAAAGTGAACAGTGTAAAGTTGATTATAGAGTGCAAGAAGTGAACTTGTTTGGAAATTTAAAGCCAGCTACGGGAAATGTGCAAATGGATGTGAACAGTGCAAAGAAAGGTGGTACAGGAGAAGTAGGCGGAACGGTAGGGAGTGGGATGCTAGGAAACGTTGTGGAACCTGCGCCATCAAACCAATTTCAGCCTCCCACGCCCCCTGCATCGCTTTTCTCCTCCTTTTCTTCGGCTGTTCCGAAACCCTCCCCTCTCATGCCCCTGAGTGAGGGAACCCCAAATAGAACTCCAGATCTGAAAGCTCCCCTGAACTCCCCACTTACGCCACACACCCCCAGCACAAGCTTCACACCCCAGGCCACACCCCAGGCCACACCCCAAGCTACACCTCAGGGTATCCCTAGTCCTAAATCCTACCTGGCAAGCCAGAAGAGCCCTCCATTCCCCAACACCAGTCCAAGCGGTGGCAGGAATGCCTTTGAAAAGATCCAGACATTTCAGCTGACCTCTGCCCATGGAAGGAACAGTGCCAAAGTACAAAGCCTCAAGGATAAGCTCAGTAAATACGTTTCACCGACATCAAGAAAAGAGGATAGCTTATCCAGCGAGAAAGGCATTGGTGATATCGGTAATGACCAGCAGCAGCTGCAGAGGTTGCAGACGGGACAGTTGTCGGAGCTACGTGTGGACACCGGCCTTGCCAACACCTTCAAGCAGTCATCAGAGGTTGCAGGTGAACCCCAGCCCCTGTCTCAGATAGAGAGACAGATCCAGAGGATAGAGATGAGGGAAGGTGATGGGCCTCTGGAGAAGGGGCAGGAGTTGGGCCATCCTGTGTCTGGCTCGTTGGCTTTGAATCAGGACAGCGGGATACCAGAACCTCAAAGACAGGACTCCGTTGAAGGTATGTCAATGCTATTCTAAAAAAAAATGTTATTTTTATGTTAGGGAAAATGATGTTAGTTGTCAGAACAATCTGAACTTGTGTGAAACTAATACTTACCATTGGTGCTTGTCTCTTTTAACTCTATGCAAACACAGCCATGTTGGCACAGACACCAACCAATGACTTGTCCTAACTTTGATCTGTTATGACAGTTATTAAACATTGTTAATTTAAAGGCTGTCTGTACTCGTTTGGCTCGGAGGGATTAGACCACCCAGGAAAGTCACTGACAGGTGGCTATCTCATCAACTCAGCTCTCAATTAACAAAAAGAGGATCATGGGGAACCGATGGTACCGATTAGGCATTGTTTTCTATATAGAGGGAGCAAGTAGCTACAAGTAGTACAGTGGGCCTTTAATAAAAGATAACATAATTTTTAGAACACCACCCCCTGATTTTTATGCTTTCATTTGATGTTAACATTTCTATAATGTTTGATATGCATTTGACTGAATACATTATTCATTTCTTTTCATCTCCACCAGCAGGCATCATTGGAAATCAGAATGGCGTTCCCTCTTCTATTACTCCACAGGGGATGGGATCATTGGCAACATTTGGTAAGAAAAGACTCCCTCATGTTGTTGTATCAAAAGCATTCAAGATCCCAACAGAAAATGTCGTAACCTTCCTGTGTCGTTTCAGCATTCATTTCTGAAATTATAAAGTCATTCCTAAGCACTACACATACAGTTAACTCTGTATAACTCAGAGTCTCACAAGTCAAGTTTTCCGCAAGTCAAATGAACTTTTTAAACAATGTAGTTCCGGTATTCATTAAAGGTACTATGTTTCATTTGCAGGCCAAAAAAATGAAAAGGTTAAATTCCAACGGCATTTGAAAGACAATACTAATTTAGAACTTCCCTCAAAACTAAATGGTTTGAAAATGGCTTTTTGTGGGAAAATAACGACCATTAGTTGTTGAATTGACTTACCGGTACGTGGTTGAGATCACCTAAGTATTATAGTCTGATTTTCAGACCCTTTTACCGAATGGTTGTACGTTTTGTGCTGCACAAAGATTTTGGCCAATACAAGTAGTGGGTTATTGATGTAAACAAATGCTCATGTACCTGTAACAGCTCATTTTATGTACATTATTACCAAAGAAAAAAAGACGTCAGTCAGTCACTCAATAGTGTCTGACAGTGAACTCTAGAATGTAAACAGATTTCCTTGAATAATATGAATCTAGGACACTGCTAATGATTAAATTTCACAGATAGGACATACATGACATATGGCTGCAAAAGGGACATACATGTAGTATCTGTAAATAATGCCAAATTAGCTGTGTACACAAGTGCACAGAAATATGAGGGATATATTCATGATGTGGACAGTGTTCTCACTTGACAGTGCCTCCCTTTTGAGCGTCAAGTAACGCCTGGCTGGAATGCTCCCCAGGGAGTGGAGATTGTGCACACAGTGTGTGGGCAAGAATTGAATCCAATGACCAGGGTAATAGTATATCTGTAAAAGCACTTAGAGACACCATAGATGTATTAAGCCCTGTATAAAGCAGAATTATTATTATTATTAATATTATTATTTTTCATCCTACTATCATTTCCAGAGGGTCTCCGCCAGGCCATCAAGACAGGCAACACCCAGGCGGTGGTGCACATGCTGCAGCAGACTGGTCCTAGAGCGGTGGAGGAGGTGGATAACATGGGCACCACACCCCTCATGCTAGCTTGTTCACTCAACCAGGATGATATCGTAAAGGCACTCATCCTCAATGGGGCTATCGTCAACAAGACGCACAAGAACGGCATGACGCCTCTCATGATGGCTGCAGAAAAGGTAGCACTTTTTCATTATTTGAAAGAGGAAAATATATGCCACATTCATTTTAGTCCCCTTCAGTTTGATTTTTATTGAATTATTATTTCATTTGTTTCTTTTTAATTTTTGTTGTTGTATTTTTAACTTCTTTTCTAATTCAGATGGGGAGGGGGTAATCCTCTTTTTTCCTTTGGGGTAATTCTATCATTCATTTTCCTTCAAGTCGTCGTTAATATATCTTTTAAATGTCAGTCATTGATTTTTACAAGGGTATTATGTCTGACAACCTGTATACAAAGGCCACTTGCCCGTTAAGGCAACCCTTTTCATTCCCTTGAATAATCTTCATGAACCAAAGTTGGTTAAGTACTTTGGCTAAGCCAAAAACAGAGTAAAATACTCACATTTCTGACATAAGTACTGAATTGAATACCGGCGCTAGCTATTCTAAAAACAGTGCCTTATCCAGTGACACTTAGGCTCTTACTAGGTTGTGGTTTGACGGTTTCATTCAGGGACCCGTTTCACAAAGCCTTTTTTCAATGACAAATGACAAAAATCAGTGACAAATCTGCTGATAACCAATCAGACGCAAGGATTTCAGTAGCTTATAACACAAGTTGTCATTTGTCACTAATGACAAGTTTTATGAAACGACCCCCTGGTATCACGAAAAGCTGCCCTTTCCTCTGAATTGTGACACCTCTTGTCATATTCAATGTTTTCATTCATTCATTCATTCAAAATGGTTTATTTCAAATAAAACTTTCATTGCGGTATTTAGCCGAATTACAAAACTTTACAAACAAAATTAATAACACTTAATGTAAAATAACATGGCATAACATGACATATTGAATCTGAAAAATAAATCAGTATAAATACAAGAAAAATAGCTTCTTGCAACATTCGGAAACACAAATTAGAAAGAAATCAGAATTAGCATAAAGTAACATAGTTCTACTGAAATCATGTGAAAGAAGAAGGACTGAATTAAGCAATAAACGTTAAACGGAGCAAGCGTATGTGGTGGAAAAGTGAGGAGTAACGTTTGCAAATACAATGTTTGTTTGTTGTTGCTTTCAGGGATTCACCTCTACACTGGGTATCTTGCTAGAAGCAGGAGCATACATCAACTCAACAACACCGGCTGGGGAATCAGCACTTATGGAGGTAAACCAATCTCTTCCTTAGCTGATATATATCCAAGCTCTGAAAAATATAATCTGTGTACAAGTAGAATATACGGTAATAAAATCAACCTTAAAACTTGACCTTGCATTGTACGGTTTGATGCTTAAAGTGTATGAAGAAAACAAATCAAAAACAGAAAACTTGCTCATTTATGCAAGTGCGAACAGGTGCATTGACTCTAAAGGTGCTTCACAATGACATGTTCACATATATCTTGCGAGGCACATTTGAGCGATTATTGACCTTTGTTGCATGTGGCCCCTTTTTTGTGACCCCCAATCAAATTCATAAAATGTTTTTCATTTTGTCAGGGTGGTTTTGTAGTCGGATTACTGACTTATATGTTAGCAAGACTTAATGAGGTGTGAAGGGATTCTCTGTGAGATGTGTATTTTCCAAAGAAAGTAGGCTTCTCAGGGCAATAGCTAACAAGTCACAATTTTGTTGCAAATGAATAAAGATGGTCTTACTACTTGTAGTTATAGTTTTTAACACAGTTATCCTTTTCAAATGTATATTGGAGAAGTAAAGCTACGGTCACAAAGGTTCTTATGAACGATAATTTCGTACAAATCTCCCTGTTTTTCCATTGTCTGAAAATCGTTCGTACAGCGTTCGTAGCAGTTCGTAACGGCATTTGTGACCAAGGCTTAAATGAAATGAAATGAAACTATGTAAATTATCAAATTCCTGAGACACTCAAAACACATTTGTACGTATGATTGGTAAAACCTGGTTGCTAATGTGAAAAGAAAAGGCACAAGCAGAAGGAGAGGAAGATACCAATTTTGAAAAGGATGCACAGCTGGAAAGTGCTTCATCTTTTTTATTTTCCTGTTTTTCATGTATTATGAAACCTGTCTTAGTGGCCACCTGTCTATAGTTTGTGTTGTTGAACCTGTCTACAATGGCCACTTTCTCTGTTACCCTTGGATGGCCTTAAAGGTATAGACCAGTTTTGGAAATGCCCCCCTCTCAAAAAATAAAATGGAAGCTCTTATTACCAATCATTTGAAAGAATATGTTTTGACTAAATACGTGATGATACAAATTGATATATTTGGTAAATTATTATATCTATCCGGACTGGATAGATATCGCATAGTCCCATATACATTTTTCTGTGTAGAGTGCTTGTAACTTTACCAAGACTGGGCCAAATTTTTTATCATTTTGATGATTCCAGAACCTTGCAGTACACACCATTACTTAAATGCTAGATGATCAACCTTTTCTGATCGATTTCACAGCGTTTCTTTTACAATGCAATCGCATGACCAGAACTGATCTATACCTTTAATAGACAAGTTTGACTGTATTTTGAACCGTTTGTTGTCGACCCAGGCATGTCGGAGAGGCCATAAAGACGTTGTGAGGCTGTTACTAGAGTATGGTGCAAACTGGATGGTGACAGCACGAGATGGCTCGTCAGCTTTGGGCTTCGCTCTTCATCATAACCAGGGCAGTGTTCAGGACATGCTTCATGCACATGTACAGAGGTAAGATGTGGTATAGAATTCTAGTCCTATACGCCCAAAAGATAATCACCTTCTTGGACAACTTTAATAATATTCCGCTCTTATATCGCGCATAATACATCATGATATAACGTCCCTATGTGCTTCCATGGAGCTTTGGAACTTATTACGCTAGCTTTAGCTCCGGCAGCCGTTATCAGCACACAGTGCATTTCAAGGAATAATCCTACCAGATACCCATTTACCTCACCTGGGTTGAGTGTGGCAAATGTAGATAAATGTCTTGCCAGAGTGCCAATTAGTGCTGTAGCAGGGATTCAAACCCGTACCTTGTGGTTCACAATATGGAGACTTATCCACTGGCCCCCAAAACCTCTACATCTCTTTGAACTTGTCGCATAGTATGAGGTTCTGAGACAATTTCCCAAAGTACAGTGATAAGCCTTTAGTTTAAAGAGAAGGTTGAGTTCTGGGAAGAGGTGAAAAATAGTTTGTGAGCGTTATCGTTTTTATTCCTCAAGTGTGGAAGAACATCGGATACAAAATGTTCCCTGAAATGCATGGCTCTTCAAATGCTTTCGTATTCTAAATATGACATGTAACAACATACAAAATCGGGACAGATTTTTATGCCGTATATTTGTGTAGCCCCATATACATCTTTCTGTGTACAGTGCTTGTTACTTTACCAAGACTGGGCCAATTTCTTATCATTTTGATGATTCCAGAACTTAGCAGTACACACCGATACTTATATGCTAGATGAGCAACCTTTTCTGCTTGATTCCACACCGTTTCTTTCACAATGCAATCGCATGACAAGAACTCAAATTTATCTTTAATAACAGTAGTTACCGGGTACACTTCTTTGATTAACTATAAACCTAGTTTCCTCCTCCACCGTGACTGTACAGCTTCATACTGTTGTACAGAGGTAAGATGTGAAATATGACTTTCATGACTGCTCTTCTTAAATTCAAATTCGTCCCCTTTGACAACTACATCTGTGATCCGGCCCCCCAGAATGATTTTATGAGACAATATATGATGCAGTTTTTTTAAAGTTGATGTTAGGTGTAATACACTTTACTTTTCTATTATAAAATAGAGCTCCATGAATATGCGCAAGTCCTTTGTTGTGCGCAGTTGCCATTAGTCTACATTCAACCAACAATGTGGCAGGATTATTGCGGTTTACCGCGCCGTAGCTGAACAAGCCTTTATCAGGGCAATAGCCATGTCATGAAACATCCCTTGAACAACGTGTCCATTTCCATTCCACAGGTCAGTCAAAACAATACACAGGGGCTCGGGCGAAATGGCCCCCGAAAATCGGAAAAGAGCCCCTGTAAATTTGCATAGAGTTCAATGCAAAAATTTTTTTAGAGTGTTAATTTTCATGCAGACAAGCTTGAAAAGTAGCCCCCGAAAAATAAATTTTATTTTTTCCCTGCTACAGGTTATGCTGTGAGTTAGAAGCCATGGCAAGCCAGTTCCTGTACGGCACAGCTCGAATCCTCAAGTCTGTCTTTCCACTGCACTGCTACAGACTAAGGGAAGCTACTGAACACGTGGCTCTTGTATCATTTGACGCCAATAACTACTACTGCTACCAAGGTACCCTAGGCCCCTTTCTCAACTGTCTACATTATCATTAATTTGTAAACGTTTGTTCGTCAGAGTTGGTTGTTTAAACCAATTGGTTAGGTGTATGTGTGTTTGTAATTAGGTTTTTACAGACGTGTATTAATCAGATATGATTATTTACGTCTGTGGACCGACCTTTTTTTGAGAGGGCACAAATCCACTGAAAGGGGCACTAAGGCCAAAGTGGAAAATGTGCGTAAAATCACCACACGCCGTTTTCAAGGTGGGGGGGGGGGGGGGGAGGGAGAATTGCACCCCCCCCCAAAAAAAAGCTCACCCCCCCGATGAAGATATGCTTTCATATCTCCGTATCGGCAATAAAGTCCCGCCAATAGTTATTAATTTAGGAGTTCCATACCCATAGTGGCAATGAAGTCTCGCCGATAATTGTTGTTTTTAGATCTCCGTAGGGGCAACAAAGTCTTGCCGATTATTATTGTTTTTAGATCTCTGTAGAGGCAACAAAGTCTTGCCGATAATTATTGATTTTAGAGCTCCGTACGGGCAACAAAGTATTGCTGATAATTATTGTTTTTAGAGCTCCGTACGGGCAACAAAACCTTGTCGATAATTATTGTTTTTAGATCTCCGTAGGGGCAACAAAGTCTTGCCGATTATTATTGTTTTTAGATCTCTGTAGAGGCAACAAAGTCTTGCCGATAAGTATTGTTTTTAGAGCTCCGTAGGGGCAACTAAACCTTGACGACAAGTATTGTTTTTAGATCTCCGTAGGGGCAACAAAATCTTGCCGATTATTATTGTTTTTTAGATCTCCGTAGAGGCAACAAAGTCTTGCCGATAATTATTGCTTTTAGATCTCCGTAGAGGCAACAAAACCTTGCCGATAATTATTGTTTTTAGATCTTCGTAGGGGCAACAAAGTCTTGCCGATAATTATTATTTTTAAAATCTCAGTAGGGGCAACAAAGTCTTTTTGAACATTACAAGTCGGGTTGACTTATGATGACTATAATGTCGGCAAAACTTTTGTGGATCAAAATATTGTGGCCGTAAACGGTTTGATTTTGAAAAGGGCATTCCGGCCAGTGAGAGGGGCATGGCGGCAAATTGCCGATTGCCGGTGGGTAATTCGAGCCCTGCATGTCCCTTGGAGAGGACTTTTAAGCCGCCAATACCAAAGGGAGTGTTTCACAAAGGCTTAGATCAACTTTAAGTTGGACTTAACTATTGCAGGCCGTTCATACCATCGTTTGCTCTCACTATTTTATGGCATTGGTCTCTTAAGGGACGTACAAATCATGGTCACAAACCTACACAAATCTACAGGCAGGCCGTTCATGCCACTGTTTGCTCTCACCATTTTATGGCATTGGTCTCTCAAGGGACGTACAAATCATGGTCACAAACCTACACAAATCTACAGGCAGGCCGTTCATGCCACTGTTTGCTCTCACCATTTTATGGCATTGGTCTCTCAAGGGACGTACAAATCATGGTCACAAATCTACACAAATCTACAGAGTTTACATTTGTTATAGTTCATTATTGAAGGACAAAATATTGTCTAAAGATTATGATTAAGAGACCAATGGTGAGAGTAACCAGTGGCAAGAATGGCCTGCCATAGTTAAGTCCAACTTGAAGTCGATCTTAGTCTTTGTTAAACACTCCCCTGGTTGCTTACTTACAAGCATACACGCGCTTTCTTAGCAGTCTGGTAAAACAAACAAACTAGCTAACTTGCCTTCCTGTTTGTGTGTGTCTGACCTTTATAGGTAGTGGTATGCTACTCTTTCTTGCCCAAGCCACACTGGGTCCAGGTTGGAGCATCAGCTGCAAGCTCTCTGGGTCCAGTTACATCAAACAAGTCCTACTCAATGGAAGATATCTACCTCAACTAACTCAGGTAACTATGCATCCTCTCTATATCAAGCCTTAAAGCCCCACTGCACTACTTGTAGCTACTTGCGCCCTCTATATAGCCAACAATGCCTAAGCTGTACCCGTTAATCCCCCATGGTCCCCTGTTCCTTATGTTAATTGAGAGCTGATTTGATAAGATAACCACCTTTCAGTGACCATGCAGGGAGGTCTAACCCTTCCTGGCCAAACTAGTGCAGATATGCTTTAACTAGAACTTCTTTGATTCAGATGGTTCATCTACTACCCAATTGGTCTATTCCCATATGGTCTTCTCCCAGCCCGTCTACTATCCACGTGGTCTAAGAATCATTTAATCAGAAATAATAATCATCATCAAATGACTGTAGACGAAATGGACATTAGACAAGCTGGGAATTAGACCGACCAGAAATTAGACTAAATGAGTAATAGACTATTTAATGGGAAATGAGGCTTAGTGGAGATTAGACCAAATGGAAATTTGACCAAATGACTATCGGCCTAAATTATAAGTAGACGCAATGATTATAAGTCCATGTGGATAGTAGATGAACTGGTTGTAGACCAAACTGCAATTCACCTGGTTTGTCTGGGGTATACAGAAAACTCATTCATCACAGAGTGACGTGTTAACATTACTCTAAAAAACAAATCATTTTGCAACATAACATTTTTCAAAATTGCTGTTAACTGCAGTGTTTTTTTACACAATACATTGCCAAAATTCAATGTTGTAAATCAATCAGGGTACAGTATTAAACTAGACCATTCGCGATAATCTTGAGTGTATCCACAAAAATGTTAGTATACCTCTTTAACTCCGATCAAAAATAAAACTAGTGTCATTAAGTATATAATTTCTGATTGGACACAAAGAGAGAAAATAAATGTATCTTACACATATAAGTGGGAAATGAATATGTAGAAAAGGAATAATTTAAATTTGTGATTAAGCTTTTATTTGCATGTATTTTGTTTGTTTTATTGATTTGTAGGGAAGCAATTTTGTGCTATCCTATACTCCTAGAAGCGGGCAGAATGTTCTCACTATCTCCACCGTTCCTGATCCATATACTAATGTAAGTGGTCCTATCATGTTCTTACCAGTATTGTTGAACTGTTAAATTGGCAATGTGAACGTTTGTTCTGTAATTTAATGTTATGTAGAATTATAACTGCAAACAGTTTGTGGTTTCAATTATCTTTCATGTGTCTGTAGCACAAATCAGCCAATAGCTTTTGAAGTATTGTTTTTAATAAATACCATTATTAAATTGAATTGAATGTTCATGCACAGTTAGTTGTACATCATAAGACGATGATGATGATGAAGATATGATAATAATAATAATAATAATAGTGAAATATAATGTATTCATATTTCTGTACTGAGTATGAATCCACAATTCAGCCACTAGCTTTTTAATGTACTGTTTTAATACATACCTTTATTGCACTGATTTTAATAAAAATTAACAAAAATAAAAATAAAAAAACATTATTTATAAAGCGCTTACCACCGAAGTCTCTAAGCGCTATAACAAACAAAATAGACTGATAAACAATTACATATTAAACAAAACAAAAAGTGCAAATAAACCTACAAATTACAATACGTATGGAATACACGTCAAAGTGATATACTTACCTGGTGCAGGGGTCGCATTGATCAAGAACGATGCACCCCCAGGGCGAGGCTTGCTGAATCTTGCTCTACATATGTTCCAGGCACCATTTCCAACACTACACAAATTCCTAATTTCATTCCTTGATCCGGCTCTATACGTTACCCTAACCCTAACCCCAAACTAGGTAAAAGTCATCAGCACTTTTATTAAGCCTTCAAAAACTTTTCATCAGATTTCTTTGATTATAAAAATTAGGAAGATATTAGTAATACTAATTTTTCCCTCAAGTGAAATATTAAATTAATG
Organism: Strongylocentrotus droebachiensis; assembly: GCA_035222895.1. Lineage (NCBI taxonomy): Eukaryota > Metazoa > Echinodermata > Echinoidea > Camarodonta > Strongylocentrotidae > Strongylocentrotus > Strongylocentrotus droebachiensis. Next base: position 28,415 of record JAVYIG010013995.1, read on the forward strand.
AGAGGTAGAACATGATTTAGACAGCATCCTGGGATTTAAATTCTCACAATGGCAACCTGTACTGCACCCGTGAAAGGACTGTGAGAGCTTTGTTTATATTACAGTCTACACACGCGCTATCTCCAAGTAAAGTGCCAAGATTATTATTTTTATTTTTATTTAAATTATTATTATTATTATTGTTGTTGTTGTTGTTGTTATTGTTATTATTATGATGATTATTATTAACATTATCATCATCATCATCATCATCATCATCATCATCATCATCATCATCATCATCATCATCATCATCATCATCATCATCATCATCATCATCATTGTGTGAAGACAGAATATAAGTTTGAATTTAATTGAATATCAGCAGTATGTAATCAGGAATGTATCATTTCTTTTGTTTTTGACAGACTCTCCTGCTTGTTGGAGCATACACGGTCCAGATTGGATCCCATCACACTGCCATGCACTAGACTCCAGCAGCCAGCTGTTCCTTCCCTAATCACTGCCACACCGTGCTAGTTTTTGAAGGGCTGTCCATCCTCGCAACCTGCTAAACCACTGTCATACAAAGCCTACGTGTCTTAATGTGGTAGATATGGAGCTCCCCCCCTTGCCTGCGAGGTGGTGGATGGTACCAAAAAGATCCTTCTCAGATCCATGTCAACTTCTCTTTATCATTTTAGCTCATTGGGTCAAAGGTTATAAACTGTTGAGAAAGTGTGTATGCTTTCAGGTACTGGGTGGAATAACATAACACACATTGCAAAGTCCATATACATGTACTTAACTGGGTTACGTTTAGAGATTATACATGTGGTGGCACATGACATGCATGATGAGAAAGGAAATGGGAGAGATCGGTTCAGAATCTTGTTCGTTATGCATGAGAAAGATGATGAAAACTTTTACATTAAGTGGTTGTCAAGGAATATTAGCGTAGTTGATTTCAGTACATATATCATTTTGATTGGTCATTCAAGTGGAAACATGCTGGCTACACCATCTTCTTGAGAGCTGAGTTATGTTGCAAAGATGTGATGGAGACATGCTCTGCCAATTTGAAGATACTGCGTTAGGTATTACAGATCAGATCAGTGTCAAGTAGAAAATAGATTTCTTTTGCATGTATGAGCAGCCACAGCGCAAAGGAACGTCTGAATGTTTATCCGTTGAAAATGCGTCGTATTGCTGGTGTACAATTTGTTTGTTGATGGTAGATAAGAGAGGTCTATATGGTTAGTGCAATTGATTGTGTTTGAAACACTCACTATGTATGCATAGGAGAAGGAGAGAACTTTTACAAAGAGAGAAGTCACATGACAATCCAAGTCACATGATAATCCAAGTCACATGACAATCCAAGTCACATGATATTCCAAGTCACATGACAATCCAAGTTGGATGATTGGCAGAGACCTAGGAGGGCTAGTATGTTGTCAGAATTTGCTCACTTACCCTGCCTTTTTAAAATGCCTGAAATGCCCTTTAAAGGGATGTGGTATCTTTGCCTCAGATTCTGAAACAAAATCTTGGATTTAGCTCATGCTGCAATGATAATTATAAACCTTTAAGTCAGTCAGGAACCCATGACTTATACCAGCCGATCGCCTGTCTGGTTATCAAGATATTTGGAAATCGTAATTTCAAAATTTGTTTTCCTAACGGTTTTTATAACACTGCAGTCTTTTAGGGGAAATGAGTATGGTAAAACCGGTCACTCAAAGATTTTTACATTTTGAGGCACTTCATGATCATTTTGAAGCGCAATTTTTTTAGGGTTTCAATAATTACACCATATTACGGACATTGATAACAAGTAGGGCCATGCATCTCAGATTTAACATTGTTAAATGATGCCTTTTATGGTCATTCCACCAAGTCTGGTAAAACTGTCAATGACATTATTACCTTCTGCATTCGGAGACTATCATCTCCCGTTAAAAAATCAAGATCCTGACTCCCTACACAAGAAGAGAGTATGGAGGCCTAGAGCAGGTTGAAAGCCATATATACTGAAGGAAGAATTGTTTGCAGCAAATGTTTTGCATGGTGAAGTCTGTAGATGCTCCTTATATTAAGGTCGATGTGAATCTTCTTTATGGTTTGTGTATATTGTACAGGGATGTAAGATCATTCTATTTGCCAAAGATGTTGTTTTTGAAGCAACGTTGTTAGATGATGAAAACAGGTTTTGGGCCGTCATGAGCTCTATGTCTCTCGCTTATTATTTCTTTGAAAATGAAGCAGTGGAATAAACAAAATGCAAAGAAAAGGAAAAACATTGAGATTAAGATGAAAGGTGGTTGGGTGTGATATAATAATAGTAATTATATGGATATTTATATAGCGCCGGTATCCGTCAGGCTCTGACGCTCATGGCGCTTTACATATTACAATCTCGAACATATCACTTTTTAAACTAAAATACAGGTTAACTAAAACAACAAAAAAGTATCACGGTACGCCAAATTATAATTGTCCTAATTAAATAGCACTGTTAAGAAAGAGATGGGTTTTTAGAGCAGCTTTGAAGTCATGGAGGGATGTTAAATTACGAATACTAAGTGGCAGCTTATTCCAAAGGGACGGACCAGAATGAGAAAAGGCTCTATCTCCCCAGGAAGTGCGCGTCTTAGGGACAACTAATAAGGAGGATTGAGATGAACAAAGATGTCTTGTAGGCTTATACTTAACAATTAACTTCATATTGTGGGAAGGAGCAGATTCATACAAGGAATGGAAAACTTAAAAATCGAATCGATAGAAGTCTGATAAAAGAGTTCGATGTATCTGTTGCTCCTGCTATGGTCACGCTTTGATGAAAAGCCTTGCCAGAAGGACCACATAAGGACCACATATGGCTATACTATGGATATGGGACTTGGCTATCCTGTAGCCTTTAGGCCTTCTGTGTGACAGTTACAGGGCCTACCGGAACATGGTGCACTCTGCAAGACTGAGTGACAAGTTAATACTGTTCAGAAGTTCACTGTGTGAAGGGTTTGTCCACAGTCAAAGATATGGGATACCATTGTCTGCATAACAAAACCAAGACCAGGGGCCCATTTCACTAAGCCTTTTTTCAATGACAAATGGCAAAAATCAGTGACAAATCTGCTGATAACCAATCAGAAGCAAGGATTTCACTAGCTTATAACAAAAACTGTCATTTGTCACTGATGACAAGTTTTGTGAAACACCCTCCAGGTGGGAAGTAACTGAAATGGGTAAGGGGAGAAACTAGGAGTAATTTTATATAGCTTGACTGATGTGTAAAGGAACTTTTTTACTGTACTAGCTGCATCTCAGAAAGCAGAGAGAGAATTATAGTTTTCCAGAAACAGTAGCTACCAATTGGACCAGGACAAAGAATATCTTAAGTTTAGATTATGAAATATATTTCTTTTTCAGAGTATACCAGTGGGAATGAGAAAGTTCCCTTCAGAGAAAAAGATTCTGTATTTTCAGATAACTAATGTGAAGAGAGAAAGAACTAGAGAAGAAAGGAAAAGAATAGAGAGAGATATATATATATATATATGGAGATATATAAATAAATATATATATAGACTTTATATATATGTGTATATGGATAGAACCGATTTAGTCTTAAAAAATGTAAGCATTGAAGGTCACAAGGAGAAAAAAAGAAAGCAAAGTTTTGAAGGTTTTAATTGTACAGACAAAGTGATTGTATATCGGTATACTTGCTAGAAGAGAAAGTGTTTGTTCCTTTGTTTGTTATTGTGATAAAGCTATGATAAAACAAACTGCAGCTTGTTTCATTGTGTGTGTGTGTGTGTAGATGTGGGGAGTGGAGTCGCGCGAGTGTGCATATTGATTGGTACACGGCATGTTCTTCTTCAAATGAGTAGTATTAATGTTCTTAGCATTTGGCTTAGCCTGAAATCTCTAATCAAGCAACGTTAATTGAGGGGCAATATTCAGTTGCTCTTCAATGGGTAGTTATCCATTACTGTACAAGGAGGAATGCATTTACATCTTCATAGACAACTTTTGAAATGTAAAAGTTGAGAGGATCCTACTATAGGGGAGCTGGTACGTATCCAAAGCAGAAGTACCACATACAGAACTGTCCATGAGCAAAAGAGAAACTTATCAGAAAGGTCCACAATGCAAAGATTTCCCTTCAATTGTAAATGGCACCCCAGAATTCTTTCTCAAAGTAAACACATCTTTGATTCTTTTTTTTTCATTTCAAATCCTGTATAACCCTGCATTGTTGTTCCTGTCACTGAATAGCATGCTTGATATGATGGACGGGGGTTATTTTTACGGTAGTGCCTGCCAGATTGAGACAGTATCATTGTGTAATTCTGTAGATACCATATGCAAGATATCTGAACATCAAAAGGAAGTAATTTTGTACCTTTTCCCCTCTGTCTTATTGTAGTTTTCAAAGAGACAGAAAAATCAACCCGTGTTTAATTTGCTGCAAAAAAAGGTCAGGCATTTATAATGCAACGATCTTTAATACAAATATGCAACATATCCATTATAATGTAACCTACAAAATCATTTTGTGATTTTGTCATTATATAACTGTTTTTTGTATACATGTATATGTATAGTAAGAACTTTACTGTTTAACATGTCCTTATGCCATTACAGGGTATTAAGTTATTTAAGATTATGATATCATTTAACCATTTTGTACAAATATTATCCAAGTTTTCTTTACTTCTTTCTTATTCTGTCTGAATATACCTGAAAACCTTCTGAATTCAGACACTTAAATGTAATGCAGTCTGTTCTGACAGTCTTATGAATCATCTTTGTGTGTGATTTGAATTGCTAAGACTAGTCCACTGTAGATCATTGTTGTAAAATTTGACAATATTTTTGTCCAGAGAAAAGATTATAATTACCATGTAATTCAATATACCAGTATCTTTATCTCCCTTTATCCTTCCCTGAACAAGAACACATCGCAGTATTTTAAAAAAGTAAGAAGAATTAAAACATGCTTGAGTACTGATATGCTGCCATTTTTTATTGCTGTACAGTGTGAACAGTTTGTAATTATTCTATAGAGATCATTACACCCGATGTGCATGCTCCTTATCATTACCGATAAAATATCATTTTGTTATAATTATGTTTTCATTTGCCAAGACTGAGTGTAGTACATTGTATGTACATTTTGTGTTGTTTTTTTATACATATTTTGTGTTTGAATTTAAAAAAGAAATTAATCAATGATCGCAATTTTTTAATTTTAAAACCTTCTATTAAAATAGAAGGTGTTCAACAACCTGAATTTGGTGACCCCTGATCATAACACTTTAATTCCCTAGAATTGCGGCTGCAACAGCTAAGGTAGCGTTTGAACAACGAAAAGTATCATATTTGTCAGAATATGTCCGATGACCAGGTGACTAGCTGATATTGTGGTCTTTATAAAACGATCCTCTGACTAGCCGAAATAGACAGAGAATATGTCTGATGACCAGGTCCTGATGACTAGCTAATATTGTGGTCTTTATGACTAAACAATCCTCTGACTAGCCGAAATAAACCCACACAATATATTTCAAGAGTGACATACATTGTGCAAAACGATACCTTGTCCGTGATACCCTCATTCACGAACGAAGTTTATCGAAATGTGGTTGCAAGAAAAGATGTGTCCATGATTGCTGAAAATCTTAATCTTATCAAGTAGAGCCAAGGGTAAAACCACATTGTCGAGATATTGAGTTGGTACCTGTACTACAGTCAAACCTGCTTTAGAGACCACCTGTCTACATAGACCACTGTTTGTGTATCCGTTGGGCGGTCGCTATCGACAGGTTTGACTGTACTTGGATCAAGCCCAATATTTCCTTTAACTTCTATTTGGATGGTTTTAGTAAGAACTTTTAATTCACCAACATCACTATTAAACAATAATACATCTAGTGTTCCGGAATTGTCTTTTCATGCCAATCGATTTCTTTGGCTATTCAACATATATATGCTGCAGAACTGTGAACCATTCTTTGTACGTACAACACTCACTGATCATTCATACCTCAAGGTCAAAGGTCACATTATGCTGCAAGTATTCTGTTCAATTTGTACAGTGTATGTGGTAGAGGAATTACACCAAGCACGGGTTAAATGTTAATGTAGAGGCCTAGGCCCAACAGGCGGATAACGTTAAAGTAGTCACCCGATGGACAAATTGTATATGGATGGAAAGATTTTCTCATGAAAAACAAGAATGATTTGCTGAAAAATCATATAGATATCATGGAAAGGTGTCAAATTCAATTTTGTGGCTAGCTGTGTCTCGCATGTGACATAACAAATCTTGGCGCTCTACGGAGGACCGCTGAAGGCAGAAAATATGGATCTTAAAATTTAACATTTTTGAGAGATGATTACTGCAGGCTCCAAACATATTTTGAAAAGGGAAGTTATGATCTGTAAGGCTTCCCCTTCGCCATGATATGAATTTTGGATCAATTCAAAACACTTTTGATTCTTCGGGTGACTACTTTAATGAAGTTAACGTCCCACCAGTAGTATACCAATCACTACAAGTACAATGTATTAATTTCTGTGCCATGTCTGCACATGTATGTATGCAACATAACCAGAGCAAATTTTAGTCTTCAAATAAAGTTCTTAAATAGTTATCACATCACAATGTACTTGTAATTTAGAGCACATCTTCATTCACATGTATAGCATGATGTATAGCATGTATAGTGACAGTGACAGTTTACAAGATACATGTATGTATTTATGAAACTGTGCTTTTTATTTATCACATTTGAACTTGATTGGGATACAATATTTTGTACCTTACACTGGAATTAAATTCTTGCAAGCCATGCCATGCATGATGTACAGTGTTTTTCCCCGCTTTTTTTTGTTTACCCCCTTTTTTTTGTTTACCCCCCTTTTCCCCCCCCCCTTTTTTTTTCTTCTTTCTTTCTTCCTAGTGCGTCAGTCACGTATCGGTAAAACGCCAGTGTCTTTTGACATGTTTAAGATATCTTTATGCTTTGCAACCCTCTATGATATGATATCTATCAGGTACCTACTTGTTGATGCTGCAATTATCTGGGGCCATTCGGTACATGTACATCCTAAGTGGGATTGTCCTACTGCAAGTAAACTACATGCATATGTTTGTACAAAGCAAGACATTCATTTATCTAATAGTGTTGGAAAACTTTCTGTGGTTCTGTTTACCTTTTGTACTTTACCTATACATGCTCCATACCCACAAAGTAGCAGTTTTTAAAAAATGGTGTTGAACAAGAATCATCAAAATCTCCTCCAATATCAGAAGGTATTTTTGATATTAATATTGTTTCATATTTCCTCGGGTTGGTGTTGTAAAGTATTTGTAGTTGCATCTAAAGTGGACTTCATGATAAATTATGATTTTTTTTTGTAAAGAAATGTTGAATAGGTAATAGACCTATCCTTATGTGTACTTATGGGTGAAATTCCAGAAAGATTCATCCATAACAGAGTCCAGGGAAGTGTTTCACAAAGATCCTAAGTAGAACTTAACACTAAGTTGGACTTAAAAATTATGGACAGCCATTGGAGCCTTAAAATGAAATATATTCAAAAGCAGAAATTCAAGTTTTAGACTCTTTATAAATTCCACATCAAGAACATAGAATCTCCCATGATAATAGAAAATATGAATGATTTGAATCAACATTTTATGCCTTTTAAAATACCTTTAACAATATATTTTCAATGATGCTAATGGCTTTCCATAATTGTTAAGTCCAACTTAGAGTTAAGTTCTACTTAGGATCTTTGTGAAACACCCCCCTGGTCCCTGTTTCATAAAAAGTGTTATCAATAACAAATTACATTAACTGTCATAAGCTACCAAAATTGTAGCATTTGATTGGCTGAGCGTAAATTTGTCAAAGAAGTTTAGCATTTTATGAAACAAGGCCCTCATTCGCAAAAAGTGGATTGCCGCAAGAGTTTCTGTTCTTACATTTCATGGTATTTTACTCTTTCTTCATAATTGAAGTTATTATATGTTGGGAAAATGTCATTGTCTAATTGGTATGTAGTAAAGTCACTCATTCCTTTCATTGTTCCTGTAAAGACAAAACACGGTGATAAACATTCGTTATCAATAAAGCAATGCAAAGATAAACCTTTTATGTTGACTAAAATGTATTTAATATATGAAATATGTACAGACCCTTTATTATTCAACTTGTATGTCAAAGTATATAGTTTTAGTGATGGAATGGGTTGATACTTTGTTTTGTATGATAGTGATCTCTCGCGTGTAAACATGTTGTTTAGCAAAGTATGTCATTCTGTTTTTTTAAACGCTAGACAGTGTGTGAAATTTGTTTATGTGCCGTAGTCCTTTGACATGACTCTCTGAAGAGAGTGATGCTTTATATATATGTTATATGCATAGGATAACGATTGAATTTTGAACATCGAAATAAAATGTGTCATGTGTATTATAGAATCCTGAGTTTTTTTATGGTGTTTTATTTCTTTGTCAATTGAATGATTGATTGTTCATATGACTTCTTCATTTAATATGTACACTGCCTTCTAAAAATTTGGGTACACCTATAATCTCTAAGACTAGTCCCTCTCTCTCTCTCTCTCTCTCTCTCTCTCTCTCTCTCTCTCTCTTTGTAGTCTCTATTTGTTAGGAACATGCCTCTTAAGTACTGATTATATTAAAGAATGTCTACGTGAGAGATGCTCAGCTAGGTGCACAATAACGCAAATCAAGCATATATGCTCAAATCTGATAGTTGCCCCCATTTACTTTGACAAGCCCCTCTTCCCGTGGTAATAAATGCCCCTTTCCATTTGTTATTAGTGCCCCGTTTCCCTTTTTCTTCTATATGATTACGTGCCCCTTTTACTTTTCTTTTCTTATATAGTTAAATGCCCCTTCCTCTTCGATAAGTGCCCTATTTGTAATACTTTCTTTTCTTTCTTCTACGTCTCTCTTTTGCTGTCCGGATACCTAGCCAATACCTTTTTGGAGTTGACCATTTCCTCCATCTCCTTCCCCTCCTCCTCTGACTACCTCTCCTTTTCTCTACGACCTTTTAACAAACAACTATTCATCTTACAACAAATCTCTGTGTATTCAACCCTTTCTTTCTTGGTATCGCTCTCCTGACCCCCCCCCCCCCCCCCCGCCCGTCTTGCTCTCCCTCCCCCTTTTCACTCGACATGCACGACGAATCCATAGGCCTGTTTTCACTAGCTCGAGATTGCCAAATATCCCGATCGCAAACTATCCAGCTAATTTGCGTCTTCATCAGCCCGAAGTTGCAATTAGCGGGACATTTGGTCAAGATATCTTGGGATAGTGTGCATAATTATTCCACTATTTGGCAAAATATCCAGCCATTTGTCCGGTGCGTCCTCACCATACCAAAGACTCGCACTATGCGCGAACGCTGAGCAAAATATCTCGAGCTAATTTCTCAAGGTCGAGTTTCAACTTTCGAGGTCGAATCTCGAGCCGATGAATCGGAGGCGATTTGTAACTTTGGGATTATTTCCCAAATCAGAAATAGCGGGCTTTTTGGCAATCTCGAGATGAGATGATATATCGAGGGTTCGGTTACATATGTGCTTATCAATCTTCATCTACCGTCGAAGAAAGAATACCTTTTCTTTATACATGTAGTTAGGAGACGACATTTATTTCTCTAAATGGTATACAGTATGAGTCCGACTAACGGAAAAATCAGATTCAACCCAAAATATCGTTGAAATTAATAGATGCATTTATTCAAATTTATTCAAATTTACTCAGGGGATCGACCCTATCATGGTTGCTTTAATTTGACATCATAACCAGTCAAACCTGGGCATTGACAATAAATTGAAAAGTATGATTTTTTGTATTCACGTAAAAATGGATGATTAACCCAAGATTTGATTAAATCATTCTTCATTCCAAGTTAATGCACTTACCGGTACGCATATTGAAAGTAACTCCTATCGACTACTCATCCCATGCTTGGACAAAGATAATTTCGAAATTCTTTTTAAAAGTGTGAATTGGTGCTCAGTCATACATTTCGGTTGATTAAAAGCCTATATTATAGCTGAAAATGTACTGTTATCCATGAATATTACTAATGAACTACGTGAACGTCGCTTGCAAATTTCTTTATGTGATATTATATAATAACGACGACTCCCTTTAAAAATGTTGACACTTTTTCTTATGTTCCAACTTAGCCTATTCAATTTGTTGATTCGAACCTACACGCATTGATTTAAATTAGATGCATTATTTCTTCCATCGTGCCGATTTGATGTATTACTTTTACTGTTCAGGTTTTATACGTAAAATAATTCATCACTATGTTATTTTACTTTGTACAAAATCTGCAATTCCGCGAGTTGGCTGCCAATGAAATATATTCTATAAACCATTACTATACCAAATGGGTTTAACTACGATTATCCGTATTTTGAGCAAAATATAATTACATATATCAGATTACCTGTTTATAATGCAATGCCACTAGTATATAACACACATGTATTTTACAAATGTTACTTCAATTATAAATAGACTACACGCAGTGAATCTATCTTTACAACATCCGTAAAGTCCTGAGCCTTTATAGGATGACCTTGTCTAGCTGAGTCCATGTACGAAGTGTAATCTTAAGTCTTATATACAATTACCAGACTGACGTTACGACTGACAAATATATTTGCCTGTGCCGTGATGGTTGCAAGGTTAGAAATCCCCCGTTGATGATCCTTAACATATCAATTGCACTCATGTCTCCTCTTCAGCACAACTGAGTTACCTCCTGGTACTAGTAGAGAAAGTAAAAAAATGAAGAAAAAAAATTGTCGTTTACTTAGGTGTTGTTCTTTATTTTGATTTAATTTCTGCATTTTCCAAATACAATAACTAAATAACAAAGCACATATATATATATATATATATATATAGACGTTCGGGTATATATGCAAATTATAATAACTCCATGTCAATATGCGATTTAATATAGGCCTATCCTATATTTGTATAATATGTTATTTTGAATTTAAAGTTTTATTCTGTGGAAAAAGTGCAAAAGACCGCCATCATGAGCGATACTTGACCAGGATGGCGGCCTTAAAAGAAAAATCTTAAAGGTGAAATTGAAATGAAAATGTGTTCATTGATATTTACATGGTACAGGACATCCTACTGGAAATGTAAGGATGTAATAAAATACCGAATTTGTTGGTGATATAATGTTTATGGGATAGCATAATTATAGACATTTTCTTTTTTCAAAAAGGGTGTGCTATCATTATAATGAGGTGTAAGTCTATTTTGATTCGCAGCTGCTGCCAATGTTAAGCTAAGATAAACTGTGCAATATAGGACGCTTATGTATAACTAATTAGTAATACTTCTACCATTGGAGGGGGGGCGGCCCCCACTCCGTGAACGGAGGGATACCATGCGTGTTCCCACTTCCCAAACTCTCCGGCTCGTAACAAAAGAAAAAGGTATACCCGCATTGACTTTACACGCCGGACTTTTGCTGAAAGGGGGGGGGGGGGGGGGGGTTAAAGTCGAACGGTACCATAGGAAGATATGATTGATATCAAACTGACAAAGCCTTGATTGGGGTTGAATGGGAAACATAGAACCCATCTTGAATGTATTATCCAATATTTCTAGGAGCGAATGTCGAAAATAATAATGCAATTTCGAACCGCCCCCTAATTTTGTTACATTTTCCGAAATTCATTATACATTTAATGCAGTATAGGCCTACACACACTCGAGTAAATGAATCTATGTGTTTATCAATACAAAAGTATCGACCATGCACGATGAAGTAAACAATGCAAAATTAATGAACAATCAATTTTTATATATATTTTCTGTAATGAACCAGGCTGTCGATCAGGAAAATATATATATTTTTTAAATCAATCAATATTATGAAAGCGTTTTTATCTGTCTTCGGGTTAAAAAGAAACACACCATAAAACATAATATAGGGATATGGTCTAATTTAAAGGATATGTATTCAACTGACACTCATTTGGGTTTTTTTGTATATATTGTCATCTGTGGCTCACAATGTCGACAGCCATATCCCACAATGCATCACCAACGAATGACGTGATGCTTGGGTACAGGAACAGAAAATCGCTCTATGAACGTCTTCACCGAAAGATTTGGCAATAGAAAAACAGTGGTATATAGCGATGTCGGTAAAATGTTATGCCTTTAACTGAAAGATGTAGAACAATTTACTACCTATTCCTAATTATTAGTGCTTTACAAAAAGAATGGTCAGTTTATTTGGCTCTATTGTTGGTTTGTTTGTATCATTTTGCTCTGTATTTCATTTTTCCTTACCTAGTCTGTATCTCTTCAACCTCGTATTCTGGTCATTCGTCAAAGCTAACACGGACCCCAGTAGTGGGTTTTTAGAAGCTACTTTACCTGTATAGGAAAGAGAGAAAGAGGGAGAGAGAGAGAGAGAGAGAGGGGGGGGGGGGGAGAGAGAGAGAGAGGAAAAGAGAGACAGAGATATGTAGACATTTTTGTTACAAATGCAAAGTAATTACCTTATTACTACCATTTGAAATATCATTGGAATAATGTGATACAAATTAACATAACATGTGCCTATGAGTAAATCCATTACAGAAATGACACGATAAAAGAGACTTTCGAAATTTCACCTTCATGCGCTTTGATTTCAATAGTCCAACAATTACTATTGAAAAGTCCGAACGTTGCAATGAAACATTTCGATATCTGAACATGATTTATTAAGGACATGCGTATAATAGAATACTGATTTTGCCCATGAGTTGATTTTCGAAAGTCTTTGCGATCGTGTGTTGAGATGTTTGAGCTTTCCTTACAGAAGGATAGCAACATTATTAGGAAGTTCTGTTTCGCCCAATTACACGGAAAAGGCAATTTTCGTAATTCAACCAAATTAATGTACACATAAATAATGTGGTTGTGTAACTGTTCATACGACAGCAGATTCTGTGATGGGGGAAATAAGGGTTGGACGATTTAAAGCTTTGATTTTCACAACATTTTTATTAATAGGCATGCGGTACTTCAGCTTTATGTTATGATAGTATCCGAATGATTATTTAGATAAACTCTAACTTGGAAGTTGTTTACTATAATTTCCCAATTCAAGACGTAAACAAAGGGAAAAGAGAATTCAATAATTGGTTTGTTACAGCAAGCATACGAACGGTATTGGTACCGAAGTGCTTTTTCATCACTTCAAGCTATAATTAATATAACATTGCCCCGAATTTCCAAGACGAAAACAATAATTCATTAGTCTGGTATTCTTCAAATCACCAAAGGCCATGTGTCTTTTAACCCCCCCCCCCCTCCCTCCACCTCCGAAGTCGGAGGGACCGCATACGTGTTCCCAAAATGTCCGGTAAAGGGGTACTTTTCACGCACCAAAGTCCGGCTCGTAGTACACAAAAATCGTATTGACTTTACACACCGGACTTAGGGGGTGTTTTCAAAAGGAGGGAACATGCATATGCGTACCCTAAATAACACTGAGTGGGGGAGGTGGGGGTTTAACTTACTGATTAGGCCTTTGGCGCCACTCAACAGAGTGTGTCCCAGTCTCCTCCCTCCTGTTTGCACCTTCTTCCAGAAGTCCTTCCAACGTCGCTTGCCCACGGGGTGTACTCCCAAGGCCATGGCCAGATCGTCTCCGTCATCATCGACGAAATCGAGGTCCTCGTCATTGTGAACCATGTCGGCGACTAAGCCCATCATGTCGGCGTTATCCAAATCTTCCTCTGATAAATGGAAAATAACAAACGAACGAAAAAATCAAAACAAATACATAACATTTCTATTCGGATATTTCACGTTTTTATTAATGATTTATACATGATTTACACAATTATCTTTAATGTTTGACAAAGATGTCAAGAAAAGTCGATTGAGGCAGATTTTTGTCTGAGTTGTTTAGGAGAAAGGATTTACTCGGAATGTTTTCGGAGGGGGGGGGGGGGGGGAGGTAATATATTTCATCCACTATAAATATAAACTCAATTCTCTATTTTCTAAACATCTGGTCAATTTCGATGGTAGAAAAAAGCAGATAGTTAAAGCCAAGATGATCAAAATTGTCTGTTTTGCTGCCCAGTAAAAAATATCACCTAGAATGTTATGAATATCTCAGGAAAAAAAAAATAAATTACGATTTTAATAGGCTTATAGTTATAATAGGATTTTAATAGGCTTATAATAGGATTTTAATAGGATTTATAAGGCTTATGATACGGAAAATATATTCATCAATACTAACATGTAAACAATACGAAAACTGGTACATCCATGTTGTATCCATTTTGTTACATACGAGATGAAACTATTTATATTTGTGCGCTGTAATCATTTATGTCATATCAACTTGATTATTAATTTTAAGAGAAGGTAACTTGAATATGAACAGGGAAGGGAAAATCCGAGCGCTGATATGGAAAGACATTTCAAGAGAAAATTTGATTACAAAAATTGTTGACATATTAATACTAACTACAAAAAAGAACCTTTTGATGAAGCAAATATGAGACACGTGCACAACCGTTTGGTTACCTATCGAGTATCAACCATTCATCATATTTACAAGATAAAGAATCTTATATATAGCTTTATTACGAAATTACCACGAAATGACCTCTAACGTTATTCCTTTTCAAAGTTAAATATAATTCAATAATCCGTAAGTAGATGACTAAGTTGACTGGTAATCAAAATGTTGTAAAAGTACATTTTCAATTCAATTCAATTCAAATGAACATTTATTTTCTTCCATTCTATTTGACTACACACTTGACATTTGTTCAAACAGTACAATTTATACGTAGGAACATAGATATCAATGTTCATGTGTTTATTTATTTATTATTTTTATTATTATTTTTTTTTTTTGGGGGGGGGGGGGTCAAAATTGAAAACTCTGTGTGGAAATTTTATTCAATAACGCTTGGAGTTGCCCTAAAATTAAACTTGAAATGAAAATATCATGGGAATTTAACACTTACCATCTATGTCTTGTGCGTATATATCCTGACACGTACATTCGATGATGACGAAGAAAAAGACGCTAACAACAAACAAGCTGTTCACGCCCATTTTCACCAGCACAAGTTTCCTGTGACAGAGTATATCCTTCCAAGAGGATATGTTCTAAAGGAGATTCTTAACTATGGCTCTTTTTTAATATAAGACATTAATGTACATTTGCCACTATCCACCCAAGTGTTAAATGGAAACCGGTAGGAAGGAATTCCTTGAATCCAGTGACCGCCGAAATCGGTAGCCTAACATCTAGAGCCGGGGTAATTTGAAGCGCCATGAGCACCTTGCATGGTGGATATGTGCGCTATATAAATATACAATATTATTTTATAGCAAATTTTCGTCGATTGCAAATATAAGGAATTTTGTTTCTTCTTTTCAATAGTATTGTTCAAATTTTTCTTTCTAAAAGTGTACACAGACTGACAAGTCATCACTTTTAAACCTGCTTGGA